>JAOTQE010060881.1:0-18678 GCA_025631205.1 Nesometra sesokonis | reverse complement strand
GAATTTTTTAGGGAAGTCCGGGGGCATGTTCTAGGATTTGCTTCGCAGCATTCACTTACAATTTGTAATTACTAGTTCCTAAGTATATAGTTTATTTGTTATGCCTTGTTGATGTGTTTTCCATTAACAATCTGTAATCAAATTTTTTCTGGGTTAACCTGATTCCAATGCCCTTGAAATTCAACTAAAGCATGTTTGGCTGTGTTTGTAATATTGTTTCAATTTAATATTTTTAATAATTCAAAAATATAACATGAACAATAAATAAGGTATATGAGTGTATAAATGAGGTATAAATATAAGGTAAATAATGAATAAGCTAAATAGATAGATAAATAATAAATAAATAAGCTAAATAAAATAAAATTCTACTGCTTTGATATGTGTAATCACCCCTATTCCATTAAAATAAATTATATCATTACTGTACTTCAAAATATCATTCCCATTGTACCAATGATAATATTAAGAAAATAAGATGTTTGACAATGTAATGAACATCACATACGGTATATGAGACATATGTACTTTAATAAATAAATTGACTATATAACACAATGCAGATAGCCTTAATGCATATCACATATGCAAGAAATGCTCTAAATATGTAGAGTGACTATTAATACAATACAGATAATCTTTTGTCCAATAATGTATAATATTTTGTACGCCATTTATTCACAAAAATACACTTTAATATACCTTAACTCTTTGTGTCGACTCCAAATTAATCTAAGCAAATTCTAGGACTTAATTGTTAGAAACTGTCTCTCTAGTGTCGGAATTATTCATAAAAATGATGGGTTTTCTAGATAACAAAAATCAATACTTTTGTATGAATATTGTGCTCTGTTAATTGCTTTTGTAAGTCATAAACTTAAAATATTCAGCCTTGTGTACTAAGTACGCATATAAGGCTTTGTTAGATACAAACTGCAATACACATTAAAACTGTGAATGAAAACTTATATAAACTTATATAAACTTATATAAACTTATATAAACTTATATAAACTTATATGTATTATTAATGTATTATATAATAAGGTATTATATAAAAAGCTCTACACTGAAAAATATTGTCACAATAGCTAGATCTCAAATGAGATGCACCAATCTGGAAAACAAAAGTTAAAATAAAATAACCAGGTAAACAATATCAGCCAAAGCTTTCTGATGAATCTCCAGTCATTCTTATACAAATATATATAATTTTATTTTACAAATTTAGTACATAAACATGTAAATGTATAAAAATGTAGTACAGTATAAAACATTTAATATGTAATATATTTTCAATTTATTTGGTAAAAAATTATTTTTTAGGTACATAACATTCTGCCATGTCAAAAGTGGGGTAGGGTCCAGCCGGGTGGGCTCCTTCTTTGATATGTGAAAAGATACTCATGAGGATGCACTCTTAGATACTCCTGAGGATGCACTGTTGCTCTACTATTATACTCTATATGCACTCTCACTCCTGAGGAAGGTTAAATTATGTTGCATCATAACATCATATGAGGCATGTCATGGCAAAACCACCAAGTTGTCGCAAAATTGAAAAATGGAGAATATTGAAACAACCTTACACTTGAACTAAGCTTAAAATGATGGATCAATTATAAAAATCGGACATCTATAACCAAGGTTATGGACCAAAATAGACAAAAAGTTTCTATGTATTTGTTTATAGTTTCTGGTATTTGTTTGCTTATTTCTAAATAACTTCCTGTGCGACAACTTGGTGGTTTTGCCATGCCTTGCCCCATATATATTAAACTACACACAGTATGTTGTGCTGTATATCACATCATATATACTGAATTACACAGAGTACATTGTGTGGTCCAGACATTATATAATGATCTCAAGCGGGATCTTAATACTAGTAATATTGTGTCTAGAGTTTCTAGGCGTTTATTCTTTCTTTGCATTCTGAAGAAAGTTAAAATTCAAATTAAGGATTTGTTAATTGTTTATATTGCTTATATGTGGCAGAGCCAAGCCAAATGAGACATAAGTCGGAAAATTGAGTTTTTTATAGATTATAAAACTACACATTATTATCTTTAACATGCAAAAGAAATCAGTTTCATATGATGTTTCCTTGCGAAGTTATGAACAATCGAAGTTCGAACATTTAAAATGTAAGTTTTGAGAAAACTGCATTTGAAAATTGTTTATCTATATACATTGACAAAACAAGGCCATTTTAAATTGCATATTTAAAACATTTTTTGATCATGAAAATTAAATATGAGTATGAACTGTATAGTTTTGAAATAAAATAAAATTTGAAAAAAAATGACCATTTTTTAATTTCTGGCTATTGTGGAAAACTAGCATTTGCGACTTATGTCTCATTTGGCTTGGCTCTGCCACATAAAGGACCAGTTTTAGAGTATTCTGCCCCTGTTTGGCATGGTGCAATCACTAAAGCTATGTTTCCGGGATTTCTGGCTTATGAGCCATAGAGCTTTGTCTCTTTAGAAGTCCCATACCATGTGGTTAAATAAATAAATGAAATGAAATGTCTGAGACTATTGAAAAAGTACAAAAAAAGAGCTTTCCGTATCATTTTAGGTTCCAACTATGTTAGCTATGATCATGCTTTGTCTGTTACAGGGCTACCTACCCTTGTTGATAGAAGAGAGAATCTTGTTCTGGCCTTCGGGAAAGCTTGTTAAAATCTGACTTCTTTAGAGAAATGCTTCCCCCCCCCCCATCACACGTCAACAAGGTCTCTCAGATCCAACCACTTTCTTGAAGTTCCTCTCTGTAAATCGTCTAGACTATCTTCCTCGCCTATTCCCACTATGGTTAACTAATACTTATTAAAGCATCATTAGCATCACTGGTTTTCTGTTTAGCAAAGTGGTTTAATGGTTTCTGTAGTAGTCCATTTCTGTTTGCCAATTCTACTTGTATGCACAGTGTAGTAATATAGGTTTTTTCAATGATTTTTATATTTGTAATGAAATTCATTTCAGTCTGTGACTGCCGATTTGTATAGATTGTCTTATACCTGAATAAATAAAAAATAAAAATAAATATATATTGAGATATATACCATGTTAAAAATCTGTTTGTGTTAACTGAAAGAAATGGCTGATAAAATTTCATCAGTTTTCATTGATATAATTATATGTGAAAGTTCTTTGAAGTAAAACCAAAAATATGTTTACTTGTAAACGTTTTCGTTGACTCTCAGTCAACATCGTCAATACGATTGTGTCTGGTGTTCAGATTTCTTTCGTCCTCCTGGTGTTTTTTGACGCATACCACCAACGATTGAACTTTCACTTTCAAGAAGGCTATTGTAGATATTGGACAATTGATATGCCCCTCGTCTCGATTCATATTATTCTTAGTTTTGAGTATCTAGATTTATTCTTTAATTTTTCTTTCCAAAGAAATGGGTTTTCATAAAAACACAATTAGGCAAAGCCAACTTCTGAGCTGAGTTGCTACTCAATGTTGCATTTAATATTTTATCTTGTCTGTTTTTATCTGTTTTTATTATTACTGTTTCATAGTTTATACCTTACTCTCTTAAATCTTAACTTGAACTCCTACATTTTATTGTATATTGTACTCGGAAATGCAGCTCATGCTGCCTTCTGATTCTATGAATAAATACATATGTGATGACATTTTAAAATTAAATCATTCTTTGAAAACATGAATACATAATATTCAATCATTTGTTTTTAAAACATAAATAAATGACATTTGATCATTGCTCTTAAAACGTGATTAACATTAAATCACTCTTCAAAAGTATAAATTTTTAACATTAATTCATTCTTTTAAACAAAATTAAATCATTCTTCTAAGCTTGATTAACATTAAATCATTTTCCTAAAACAAGATTAACATTCAATTATCCTTCATAAAACATGATTAAATTTCATTAAACCATTCTTCAAATCATTTTCTGAAAACATGAATAAACAACATGAAATCTTTTTTTTTAACATGAATAAATAACATTAAATTATTCTTTTAAACATAACAACATTTTAATCATTCTTTTAAAACATGATTAACGTTAAACTATTCTTTAAATATTAAAGTATAATGCGTACTCCAAGCAATGCAGATACACACAATCATAACAGGATTCAATATTTCAACATAAATTGTGTCATCATCAGGACTGATTCTTTATTCAACAAATATACAAAGTACAAATGCAGTAGAAATTATATAAACACTTGATGAAAAGAAAGCAGCTAATAAAAAGCCTAATCATAAAATTTATATATCCTATAATGAGAAAATTACAGTGCTCGTCTTAGAACTCACTTAGAAGCAGTAAATATATTGAAATGAAACATTAAAACTGGATAAAAGTATAATGAACAAGAGTCATGTGTTAGACTACCAGTTGTTGATATTTTCGGATATATAACAATAGCGTTTGTTCCAGCAACCACAGACCTAAAGAAAGCCTGTACCCAATATATAAAATGTAGATCTCAAAAAAAATTAATTTAAAAAAAATACATTATTGTCATCCCTTAAAATGATCCAAAAATCTGACTGAGTATCATATTCAACATCGGTGACCTTTACCAGTGTCAATCTGTTTGTTTCACTATAATAATACTGATTTAGAAAAGCAAAAATAAATTAATTAAATATCTTTTTTGTTTCAGGAATTACAGATGAACATGAAAGGTCCGACAGCATATACAACGCCACGAAGGAGCTGCATAGTATTAAGCAAGCCCACTACCAGACACTTAAGTGTGTCACCGACCATCTCCGCAGGTATGTTTTATTGGGTTTTATGTGTTAGGCAAGCCCACTACCAGACACTTAAGTGTGTCACTGACCATCTCCGCAGGTATGTTTTATTGGGTTTTATGTGTTGGGCAAGCCCACTACCAAACACTTAAGTGTGTCACCGACCATCAAATTTCATCAGTTTTCAGCCGAAAAACAAGCAGAGTGGCGTGGTGTTTAATTGAACAATGTACCAACGAGTTACAGTTCAGCACACAGCACAGTGGTTTCAACCAGTACTATGGGAGGTTATCCCTACTCTTTTCCGAAGAGTACACTGCATTCTTTAACATGTACATGAAGCTAACGTCTCATCAGAAGAAGACAGTGCGCTAGTAATTTGTATTTCAAGAGTGGCGTGGTGTTCAATCAAATGGATCAGTGCACAGTACAATGATCTCCACTAGCTAAACCAACTGAGCAAATGCCACTTCCATTTATGTATTATATAGTTTCATGATAGCATAGGGGATTCCCTGAATGATCACAATGAGAACGGTACTGGGTATGGGTAATAAATAACGTGCCAGGTCATTTACCGTGCTGTCGTGTTTGTCTACTTGTTTCGATTTCTCACTGAAAGAGTGAGGAAGTAATCACTTGAGCACAGGTTCATTGTATACAGGAATCTGGGAGGTGTAAAAATAATTTCTGATTTACGTTAAAACAATTTATATTTAGTGTTCCCTGTGAACTACATATTGTCTAAGCCCATAAGTCAGAGAAATATGATAATCTTATTTATAATCTCCAGTCTAAAGTTATTAGTGTGAAATGGGGCCAGGCATGGCAAAACCAACAAAGGTGTCACATAGGTAGTAATTAAGCGAACTAACAACAAATATAAAATATAAAAGAAAATTGTGCCTATTTTGTTTCATGAATTTGGTTGTAGACATCTGATTTTGATAATGGACCCCTCATTTTAAAGTTTAAAAAAATTGTATATGGTTTTCACTTTATCCCATTTTTTAAATTTTCTAAAAGTTGGTGGTTTTGCCATGACATGCCCCAAATTGTTTTGTGTCGAGATCTGGTCATGACGGTTCATCACGAACGAAAACACCCAATATATAAAACAATTTTTAAAAATAAAGAAATCTGAAAATAACTTTCATTAAACAGCATTGTAAATACTTAGTATGTTCTGTTATATAATATAGAATCCACCATTAAACCAATTTGTTGGGAGATGACTTGCAACGTCGGTTGATCTTTCGGCCATCACTGTAGCTCAGTACTCGTATCGTTTTTTTTTTATAGTTTTTTTTGTGAATAGTAAATTTTGATATTTATTTATGTTGTATTTCTTGCATAGTTTAAGTTTTAAACTGTTTTTTTGTGTGTATTGAATCTATTTTTTTTCTCCATTCACTACCAAACAGAGGTTTATTCAATAAAGGATAACTATAAACAAAGTAGAAAAAGAGGGCATTGCACACGGTACACTGTAAATAGGTGAATGCACTCCTTAAATATCAATGTACCATAGTGATAACTATTACATCAGCGTCATGATTGTTGATCATTCTACCTTTATAGTTTCTGAATGGCATTAGTTGTTTCTATAAATTAGACTAGGTTGCTTCAGCATAATTGTTTATAAAGCTACAATCATTTGTACACGATGATTACCTCTAAGCTATCATCAATAATTGATAATAAAACTTCAGTTGAACAGTGTGCTGAGAATAACTCAATAATGTTTCTCTTAATTTGCTGCATTACATTTTGAAGTACAGTAATTGTTATTGGTATAATACAGCAAGGAGTTGTATCCAAGCTGGTACTATTATATTGTTATGTTAAAAGTCATTTTTGTTTAACCAAGGTAAATGGAGTACTTACTCAGAATGTTTCTAATTGAATCACAATTCACTATCAACTGACTGGATCGTTGTTACACTCCAGTGTTATACCCCAGTAATTGGGGGGGGGGGGGTTGCAGATTCCGGCCAGGTGAAATCATGTCAATAAGACTGTTGTACATAATCAAGAAGATAGCGAGTTATCCATATCTATATAAAATGTTGTCTTTATGTCGTCTGATGTGAATTTCCTTTTTAAAATCATCTTTTCTTTTGGTGTTGTTCCTTTGAATGGTAACTACTTCATCGACCACCTGATGATGTTAGAACTACTGGAATATTTTATTGTTATTTATTTGTGTTATTGTTGTTATTCTATTGTTCATTGTTCATTATTTGATTTCTCTTTACAGAGTTAGCCAGTATCAAGAAACAAACAAGATGAGTATAGAAAACATAGCAATAGTATTTGGGCCAACAATCTTCCGATCACCCGATGACCAGTCCCTCAACAACCTCATTTTACTCCAGTATCAGAAGAAAGTCGTTGAAATTTTCCTCGAGGAACACAACAAAATTTTTGATAAGTAATTTAGAACGGAACAATTTTGTTGATGATCTTTGGATGTTGTCTGTAATTATAGAGTGGTGGTCCAGAGGTTTATTAAGAGTTCAAGGTCCACAACAAATAGATACGGTATACAGTTTTATAAAGAATGATGAACAGACTTCATCAATAGCAGCCCTGGATGGGGGGAGGGGGTCATAAAATAGTGGATTCACTTCAAAACATAGCTTTTATATATGAAATGTTTTGAAGTGGAATTGTAGATGGGTTGTTAATATTTTTGCCTTCCAATCCTGAGGTCCTGGGTTTATTAAACCTGGACAAAGACCAGATTCTTTACCAGGATGTAATAGCTGCCACTCCCTAAGCCTAATAATCAGACTTGGTTTAGAAAGTAAGACATAGATCTCACCCTGTAATTGGTGAGAAAACTTGCTGTTGGGTGTGACACAAAATTTCCTTCATGGAGAAACCAGCTAAAGTTACTTGTCATGTTAACAACTAGTAATTGTTGGAAGAGCATTACTGTACATTTGTAATTTTCAACAAGATGGATGATTAAATGTGATGTTTATCTAAAGGGAACAAATGAATACAATTTTACCTATTATGTAAGCTGTGTATGGCATATAGCTAATTAGTTCAACCTAATTAGCATATATATTCTTCTCCTCAATTGCTGTATTTTGTGAAAATAAACTGAATATTAAATTAAAATTAAACTTTATAACATTTGAAGAAACTGTTTCCCATGAATAAGATTACTCCTTCACAAATGGGAGGCATGATTATAAATCTGCTGTTTTCTAGTGCTGACAATTAACTCAGGAACTTCACACTCAATCATCTTTTTTAATGATTTATTTTCAAAACTTAAATAAATTGTTTGGTTCTTGATAATCATATTTTTATTGTTTAATGAACAATAAATCCACAAATAATATTTATTACTGTTCATTTGCTTTGATTAAATTAAAAACATTAAGAGTTTACATTGATATGAACTTAATATATGAATAATGCTTTATTTAAGATTACTGCAGTATTATCGATATGCAGGGTTTATGTTTACCAGTATGTACTTAATCTTATACTGTGACTGTCTTGATAATACACCAATTAATAATAATTGTTAATTTTATAAGTGCTGATTTTTCTATACGTATTTTCAATTATGATTGTTTGGGTCGCTTCTTTCTTTCAATTAGTATCTAATTCTGATGTATTTTGATCACAATGTAATAAAATGTGGCTTAAACAATAACAATATTAATGTATGTATTACAGTTCATTCTATGTAGTCTTACTTGCTGTACAAATTTCATATTTTTTGTACATCTGATAAACAAATCAATAAAAAGTATATTGCATCTCATATATTTTTAAGCCTTTAAAAATGGACAAAAAATAAGACTGTTTGCACATATTTAGTTTTTGATCAATTTAAATTAGTGTTAAACCAAATATAAGAAGTGGCGCTGTAGCTTGGTGGTTGATATGCTTGCCTTGAACCCCCGGGGTCCTGGGTTCAATCCTGATCAAGCGCCAGGATTATTCTCACGACAACACTGCCACTGCCTAAGCCTCGTAATGGGTTTTAGTGTATAAGCAAGATATAGTATATCCATCCTGCAATTGGCGTTTACACTGTTGGATGTGGATGAAAAAAAAACAAAAAACAACAGTACCGAAGTCTTGTAGTTTGCTTATAATGTAAGGTTAATTAAATGTCACCGATATAATAATAATTATGTGCTCACTAGATCTGTACATCACAATTGAAATGCCTCAGATTTGGAAAGTGACAGAATTGTACTTCGAACAAAGTGATACCCTTATGTAGCTTGGTAGATGTTGAGATACATGTTAACATTGTATGAGTTGCATGCTAAAAAACATTACCCATTTTTATATAAGGGGTTACATGCTAAATAACATCACACGTTAATATTGTTAGGGATTACGTGGTAAAGAACATTACATGTCTAGTATATCAAGGGTCATTTGCTAAAGAGTATTACCCATTCATATGTCAAGGGTCAGATGCTTAAGAACATCACACATTAATATTGTTAGGGATTACGTGCTAAAAAGCATTACATGTTAATGTTGCAGGGGTCATGTGCTAAAGAACATTACATGTTAATATATCAAAGGTCATTTGCTAGCGAGTATTACCCATTCATATGTCACATGCTTAAGAACATTAATATTGTTAATAGTTAAGTGCTAAAGAACATTATCCATTAATATGTCAGGGGTCACATGCTTAAGAACATCACACATTAATATTGTTAGGGATTTATGTGCTAAAGAACATTATATGTTAATATATCAGGGCTAACGTGCTAAAGAACATTATATGTTAATATATCAGGGCTAACATGCTATAGGATATTACATGTTAATGTTACAGGAGTCACGTGCTAAAGAACATTATATGTTAATATATCAGGGCTAACATGCTATAGGATATTACATGTTAATGTTGCAGGGATCATGTGCTAAACAACTATACATGTTAATGTTGCAGGGGTCATGTGCTAAAGAACATTACATGTTAATGTTGCAGGGTTCATGTGCTAAGTAAGGGGAATGTCAGTGATTTGATGTAAAAAGGATATATTTGTATCTTTTCTTATAATAATGTATATAGAATACATGTTAAAAATTAAGCTATTCCCAGAGTGTATGTGTGTGTTCTGCTAGCTGTTTATACCATTAATATATAATAGGAGTTGCTAATGATCATACTGTATATGTGTTTAAAAAAATATGGCTGTTTTGGTTTACTTTATATGGGTATATTATTACCATATATGGGATATATCTTAGGTATATCAGGTGTGGTTATCGTAATAGAATGTGGTAGTCGTATACTTTGAGTTGTGAGTAAACAGACCAACGGAACCCGAAATTGAACCACTGGAGATTATTACATGAAATTGCTTAAAAATATAATTATAGGCTTCAAAGCTTAAAATGCCTAGAGAAATTAATGAAAAATCTTGATCTGGATGTTGGATTGCTCGACGCATGATTCAGTTGCATATCCAGGGTTCTTAAAATGTTCGAGCAGCCTCCCCACTCCCCTTTAGAGGTAGGACAAAATAAAAATAGTATATTTATACAAAATTGTGGTTTTCAGTGTTTCCGGTGGTGTTTAGAGTTGGTCTCTGGGGGTCTCTTGTGGTTTTCAGTGGTTTCCATTGTTACTCCAGTGGTGACATTTTGTTTTCAGTTGGTCTCTGGGGGTCTCTTGTGGTTTCCAGTGTTTCTGTTGGTGTTCAGTATGACCAGTGCCCTTTAAGTAAAATTGTACAATAACTTACCATAGCTGCTGGGTATATGTAGTTTTTGTTTGTATATTAAAGCAGTCCTCTTTTATTTTTATAAGTAAGAGTTCTTATTTTCTCCTTCAAAATGTTAAATGTATAAAATACTGCTATGTACTACTTTTATTTGGAATTCATAAAATATTTATGTTCATGTACATAGTATCTTATGGTGTAGGATTGCATACTAGCTGCTGGCGACCTGTGTAGTTTTGCTTCACCGAATATTTAAAGTAATACTATTAGTATTAGAGTGCTATGACAACTTAAAGACATGCATCATGCTCTGTAAAATTGTATATTTCAACAATTAATTAGTGTGCATATTTACACATATTATGCCATAACAACAAATTGTTGAGGGCCCATATTGTATAAGGCCCACGTTGTACATAGCCCTGTTGTATAACGGCCCATGTTATAGGCCATGTTGTACAAGGCCCATGTCATAGGCCATGTTGCACAAGGCCCATGTCATAGGCCATGTTGCACATTGCCCATGTTATAGGCAATGTTGCACAAGGCACATGTTATAGGCCATGTTGTACAAGGCCTATGTTATAGGCCATGTTGGACATTGCCCATGTTATAGGCCATGTTGAACATTGCCCATGTTATAGGCCATGTTGCACAAGGCCCATGTCATAGGCCATGTTGCACAAAACCTATAGGCAATGTTGCTCAAGGCCCATGTTACAGGCCATGTTGCACATGACCCATGCTATAGGCCATGTTGGAGAAGGCCTATGATAGGCCATGTTCTACAAGGCCCATGGTATAGGCCATGTTGGACATTGCCCATGTTATAGGCCATGTTGCACAAGGCCCATGTCATAGGCCATGTTGCACAAGACCTATAGGCAATGTTGCTCAAGGCGCATGTTATAGGCCACGTTGGACATTGGCCATGTTATAGGCCATGTTACACATTGCCCATGATGTTAGATATTACCTATGTTGTATATAGACTAGGACGTAGCCCATGTTACTTATTTTAACTACATTATGCAGGCCTACATTTAAAACTGATGAATTCTTGCCATATACAGTATCAGGAAAATGCAAACAAATTATTCTGAAAGTCACCCAATCTACTCGCATTGATCTTCCACTTAACGTCAGTTCCGGAGGTCGTTTGTATGATCGGTGTTGTAATGTACAGGAGCACTAATAATAAATCGGATATGTGTGCTCTTTAATTTATGCAAGATTTAAATCTTAAACGTGTGTGTGCTCATTAATATAATATTATGTTATATATGTTTGTTCATTGTTATAATAAAACATAATTACTTTAAGTTATAAAATGAGTAATAATGATTCCAGCTTTGGAGTAATCCACTGTTTTTTTAATCATGTTTATTACAAGAAAATTATTTTTATAGTGTATATTTAAAAGAATTATTTTATTAGTACATAGCTTTTGTTGGATTACATACAAAATATGATCTTATAGATGGAAGGGCGTTATGTAAACCAATTTTTGTATAACTTATATAAATATACTGTACTATACATACTACTATATAAACTTCTCGTAACCTTTGTAGAGTTGGTTAAGCAAGCTTTTATGATGGTTACCATACCTCTTTGCAGCGTATCATCAGCCTCAGTAATAGGGTCCTCATTAATGTTTAATTAACAATCTACATTGTTAATATACAAAAAGTGCTACTAATGTCTCATTATCTAGTAATTTTACCCAGGTTTTTAATAGATAATTTATTTATGTATATATTTAGCCTTACTAATTAAATTTTAAGAAAAATTATTTTTATTTTATATAATACATTTTGTTGAAACACAAGGAGGGAATTATGCAAACAGAAATTCTCTTATAACTTGATATGCGCAGTATACCTTCCGTTTAATAAATAATATTTCATACGTGAAGTTTGTACAAAGCAGATTTTGTTCTGTTCTGTTTCATGTTTCCAAACTCCATAGTGACTGATCATACGTGCCAGTGAAGTGACAATAGAAAGAACAGGATAAGTTATGTCAAGTGCCACCGAGGGCTAGTATGAGCCCAAGTTGCAGTGGGTTGGGAATCAAGTATAACCAACAGTGTAGATTTGAGTTGAAAAGTGGAGGGGACAAAGACAAGAAGTTGCAGTGGCGGCGCCAATGAGGAGGGACCCCCGGGTGGGCGTGGTTCCCGGTTAGGTTTTGACGAGCGAAAAAAAAGGTCTTTTCTCCGTTTGTGTGTCTATTTTCTTTTTGGGTCAATTATACAATATTTTTATTTATAAAAAACATGATAGGGTTGCCGCTTTTTTTGCAAATTTTCCATTCGTTTTTTCATACATTTACCAAAAAGTGGGGACACAATTGATATCATGTCCCCCCACATTTAAAAGTGGGGGGACGTGTCCCCCCACATTTAAAAGTGGGGGGACGTGTCCCCCGTCCCCCACAATTCGACGCCCATGAGTATAACAATTATTTCAAATTTGACAACTGGCAGTTTCAACCTTCAACGGAGGTCATCCTCAGAAGGACGGCTATGTTGTCTAGCAACCCTTACCCTGGTAGGGGGTCATAGGTGACCCAGTAAGTGGACTCCGTCTTGTTTCGTGGTCTTTCACTCTGATAGGCCTACATGGCCTGTTTGATACGTCTGATGTTTTCATTTGTCACCGGTGCATTTGTTCTGTCTGTGATCCTGGGATGGTTCCAGTCAATGGTGTGATTTTCATGTAACGCATGGTCCGCTAAGGCTGAGTTGCTGATTTTCATGTAACGCTTGATTCGCTAAGGCTAAGTTTCTGATTTTCATGTAACGCGTGGTCCTCTAAGGCTGAGTTGCTGATTTTCATGTAACGCGTGGTTCGCTAGGGCTGATTTGTTGATTTTCATGTAACGCGTGGTTCGCTAAGGCTGAGTTGCTGATTTTCATGTAACGCGTGGTTCGCTAAGGCTGATTTGTTGATTTTTATGTAACGCGTGGTTCGCTAGGGCTGATTTGTTGATTTTCATGTAACGCGTGGACCGCTAAGGCTGATTTGTTGATTTTCATGTAACGCGTGGTCCGCTAAGGCTGAGTTGCTGGTTTTCATGTAACGCGTGGTCCGCTAATGCTGAGTTGTTGATTTCCATGTAATGCGTGGTCCGCTATGATTTTCTACATGGCCTACATGGCCTGTTTGATACGTCTGATGTTTTCATTTGTCACCGGTGCATTTGTCCTGTCTGTGATCCTGGGATGGTTCCAGTCAATGGTGTGATTTTCATGTAACGCGTGGTCCGCCAAGGCTGAGTTGTTGATTTCCGATAGGGAATCTTCGCCAGACTGGTAAAGTACGGTGGCCCATAAGTTCACGACAATATAAATTGACGGCAATTTAACTTTCCAAAATCCCTCACGACAATATAAATTTGCTTCAAAACAATATAAACGTTTCAAATCCGCTACAAAAATGTCAGTTAGGATCACGGCCATTTAATTTTTTGACCACGCAATATAACCTTTTGAAAATAAAACCATAGGCCTATTTTCGTGAACTTATGGGGTACTGTATTGGGCCAAAAGTTTACAAAAACGTTAATTTGATGTACGGCAATAAATTATTTTGAAAAACGCTCACGAAAATAACCCGCTCGGATACGTACATGCACATGGTTGCATAAAGACCGACAAACCAGAAAATTAAGGGAAAACTTGGAAAAAGAACAAAAAAAAAAAAACATAAAAGACCTAGAATAAAATATTCTTGAATAAAAAACAGAACATTTTCAATGCCCCAATATATTATTCTAGAAATTACTTCCTACGTGTTCTATTTTAATGCCATGGGGATGACAGTATTTTTGAAATTATTCACCAAAACGATCTATTTGAATGCCATTTCCAGGCATCTACAGACGTTGTTCTAAAATATCCATTCCCCCCGTGACAGTTATTCCCCCTATTACTGCGCATGCGTACTAGATCATATTACATGACGATAGAACAACGTCATACAGTATTTCAAAATTTTCGTACCTCAGCCCAACCATGGTGGGGCTGAGGTAGGTTAAAACTCTCAAACTGAGCACCCCCCTTCACCAAACCCTGGATACGCCCCTGTTGT
Organism: Nesometra sesokonis; assembly: GCA_025631205.1. Classification (NCBI taxonomy): domain Eukaryota; kingdom Metazoa; phylum Echinodermata; class Crinoidea; order Comatulida; family Antedonidae; genus Nesometra; species Nesometra sesokonis. Next base: position 4,103 of record JAOTQE010060881.1, on the reverse strand, counting down.
TAACACATGTCTCTACAAAAGGATAGAAAACCATGTTTGGAACAGCTCTGATCACTTGCAGTGGCGGCCCGACGGCAGGGCAATGTCCCCGACAGGGAAATGTCCCCGACAGGGAGGGCACACCGACAGGTAGGGCAGGTTTGAGGTGGGAGTGTCCCCGGTTTTTAGTTTGCCAAGAAAAAAAAACATTTGACGTATTTTGCGTGCCTTTGTAATGTCTGTCTGTCACACTCTGTAATGTCTGTCTGTCACACTTTGTAATATCTGTTTGTCACACTTTGTATTACTGTCTGTCACACTTTGCAATGACTGTCTTTCACACTTTGTAATTACTGTATGTTACACTTTGTAATGCATGTCTGTCACACTTTGTAATGACTGTCTGTCACACTTTGTAATGACTGTCTGTCACACTTTGTAATGGATTTCTGTCACACTTTGTAATGTGACAGACAGACCTTACAAAGTGTGACAGACAGTCATTACAAAGTGTGACAGACAGACATTACAAAGTGTGACAGGCAGTCATTACAAAGTGTGACAGGCAGTCATTACAAAGTGTGACAGACAGTCATTACAAAGTGTGACAGGCAGTTTATTACAAAGTGTGACAGTTATTAAAAAGTGCTACAGACAGTTATTAAAAATTTATATTAAAAAATGTTATGGTCTTACAGTAAGCACAAATTCATTTTTTTTTTACATTTGTGGGTGAACAGGTAGTTTTTGTTTTTACATTTGTGGGCGTTATCACATTTGTGGGCGATGATCATTTCACATTTGGGGTTGCTATTTTCACATTTTGTGGGCGATATTTTTCACATTTGTGGTTGTTTTTACATTTATGGGTGATTCGTTTTCACATTTGTGGTTGTTTTCACATTTGTGGGCGTTTTTACATTTGTGGGTTCAACAGGGTCGCATGTATTTTTTACTGAAATAGAGGCCTAAGGTTTTGGGAGTTCATTTCTCCAAACCCCACCCTCATACTCACTTTAATCTGCCTCTTGTTGTACAAGAGACAGATTACAAACCCAATTTGTTCGTTCTTGGAATCAAACTGAAGCTTTGCTGGTGGTGTGAAAGAGGTGCTATCGAAATAGATGAATAGGTCTATGCCTAGGCTATAAAACGGGTATAGCAAAATACTATACAATAACAGAACAAAGGGCATATAGGCATAGGCATAATGGTACAGTAATAATAGGAATACCTTTTTAATTCAACACTTTAGAGACCGGCCATCCCTAATGCGGTCACATGGAGAACCCCTCCCACTCACGATCCCGGATTGACACATACGGGTAAGTGTGTTTATTCAACAACAAACCACCTAAACGCCAAGTTACACCAACGGCAAAATGCATTTTCTCAAACATTAGAAGGAACCCGTCTTACAATCAGTACCTGGCTGGGCTTAGGAAGTTCTTTTGTTCTCCTGCGGTTTCATCCACGTGACCCGAGTAAAGTTGAATGAGATTCCACGTGCTGAGTGGGGTCTAGGTCTCGCCTGATTGGTCCAACGCCAACAAGCCGATTAGATTGGCAAACAGTAGCGTCCGACGTGAGCTCCGCTCGTGTCTCTTGTTCCATAATCTAGAGGTGTTGCTGTAACATTTTCAATTCATCGTGGATCATACGGAGGAATTTATCTAGCCTGTCCCAGTGAATTATGTGCTAGCATAATTGCTGAGAATGTACTCTTGGAGGCAGTCTTGATGTGCAAATATTGAGATTATACATAATTAATTGGTAATTGCATGGAATATAATGAACGCTCTTCCAATTGCACGGTACGGTACCGTTGTTCCACAACATACTACAACTGGACTTAACACAAGTATTCAGTAAGTGTTCTTTTGTTATCTTCGTTGTTTTTAAAGTCAGTCGAACAATTATTTTTTCATAATGAAAACCATGTTCATATCAACCTCTTTTGTCTAATTTTCTTTGCTAATTTTCTCAATTAGGTGACGTCAAATTGAGTATAGCCTTTACAGTAGTGATATTTTAAATTAAACTTAAAGGGATGGTACTGTCTAATCTTCTTTAGACCCTATAATTTAATTTTGATGAATTCTAGATTTACCAAATGTTAATTAGAAATTATATGGAGCTCTTTTAAATTGCTCAAAATGTATTGACGTCGTAGTCGTGGTTAAAGACGATATATCCTCTTGTATCCTCCTGCCCCGAGTTGTTAAAACTGGTTCGTCGAGTGGCAGTTTGTTATTGTTGTTGTGTTGTAAGCTAACAAAGAACATGATTTCATCTCAAGCTAAGCAGGTCGCTCTCGTTGAGTGATTTATCACTTTAGTTGCATTTCGAGTATTTGTTGTAATTACGACGATGTACAGTATTTATTTGCCTTTAGGGGTCTGCAAGAATAACGATACGAACGAACGGACAGTGTCCGAAGGGACTGATCAAAGGACCCCACTGGACAGTCAGGAGGGCAATATTAATTTTGATTAATTTTTAATAATTATCTCTATTATTAAAGTATGACTGAAGTAAGCACTAATCATTCATCATCATTACCATCATCATTTTCGTTCTCGTTATCATCACCATTATCATCATGGTAGTCGTTATCATCCCATCACCACCGTCGTCGTCGTCGGAAGCATCATCATCTTCATCATCATCATCGTCGTCGTCGTCACCACCATCATCATCATCACCAACATCATCATCATCATCAACATCACTACATCATCATCATCCTCATCATCATCATCATCATCGTCCACCTCCTCCTTCTCGTCGTCGTCGTCATCATCCTCATCGTCGTCGTCATCCTCATCGTCGCCGTTGCCATGTATGATAGTCATTATACAACATTAGACCATAGACACTAACAATGTTGACCATCGCTTTTTGCCATCTGTAGCCTGTTATCAAATGTTGTAGAATTACATGATTAGGTTTATCTAAATTGTTTTTAATTATTCCCATTAAGGACCCAACCAAGTTGCTTATCATCAATGAACGACAAGATTGCGTCACGAAAGAGAAAGGTTAGTAATTGGGGGTGGTATGGAATGTAACCACGCGCCATTCTGCACGCTGGCGGAAGAGAGTCGCCGTCGTCATACACACGTAAAACTATTCTGACTAATTTAAGAGACCGTCATGTTTTTATTTTTATTTTGTGTCACATTCAAACAGCAAGTTTTCTCGGCACTTACAGGATGAAAACAATCCCAATAAAAAAAAATCAACTTTATCCAAAATAAACTCAAAACATATCCCGTAGGCCTATTTGAACAAAAAGCCCGAAAATGTTTGTGCTTGTCAAATTTAAAGCCCAGTTAATCGACGGCGGTACAGCCCTCCATCATGCACACCTTCCGAATCCCATGTACGGCCCTGCTAGGCATAGGCCATGTGGAGATCAATATTCTAAAAAAGATAAAACCACATACCATCGTTCGTAGCAACCTCATCGGTATCGTGACTCGGTGGCTTCAGTGGCGGATCCGTGATTCATGCTGAACCCCATTTTCAATTTGACAAGCAAAGAAAAAAGCTTAAAAAATCTGAGGCTAGTCTCGGATAAACTAAACAAAATAAAAAAGGGGGTTTTTTTTGCACTGTTTTGTGTGTTTTTGGTCCTAATTTATTTTTTTCTGTTTTTTTTTTTTGGTGGGGGGTCATAGTTAGGGGAAGCACATAATATAGGGTGAGTAGGGGAGCAACTTCACTTTGTCAATGCACCACACCCTAAATCCTCCCCTGGGTTTCTTGATATCATCACGATAACTCATTTCGGGTTTTATAACTAAGGGCCACTACACCGTAGCTTTCTAATTATGCAATTCAATATGATTTGTCCTTTGTTATATGCACTTAACGCGTGGTGTGCACTATCGTATTTACCGTACTTATAATTGTATTGTATAACGTTCTAATTATGGTACACACATATTATTAAAAATTGGATTTCTAAGCGATTCGAATATAGCGATGATTACGTGTGTAAATGTGTTTACAAACTGCAAATCGATACTTTTACAGAGCTCCCAAGTTTAGAGATCCAAAAATAGTGAGATTTATTTTTGTCAATTTAACGACCGAAAATTTGAATTTTGGCCAAAAAT
>JAOTQE010060870.1:0-18681 GCA_025631205.1 Nesometra sesokonis | reverse complement strand
TACAGTAGAGTTACACTGTACAATCCTGTAGGACTGTTACAGTACAGTAGAGTTATACTGTACAATCCTGTAGGACTCTGTAGGACTGTTTCAGTGTAGTTTCTGCAGTGAAAGTTTCTTAACTGTGCACTGCAATACATTTCAATATGCAGTGATGCACATACTAATAAGCCATTTTACGGTTTCAACTGCGCATGTGCATTATTAAAGTCAAGTCATAAAACGACACGTGGCGGTTTCAACTGCGCATGTGCATTATTAAAGTCAAGTCATAAAACGACACGTGGCTTATTAAAAGGAATATAATTGCGACGCTTTGTTTTATGACTTGACCTTATCCTGCACATGCGAAGTTGAAAACCTGAAATGGCTTATTCAATACAGTACCTGAGGGAATTGAAGGACGCCAAGTACAACCCTGTAGGACTGTTGCAGTGCAGTTACTGCAGTACACAGTTACAGTATTGTTTTTTTAAAGGTATAATGCAGTACATTGAAACTATGAGCATGGCCACTTAGAATAATATATATTGCTGTTCATGAATATTATCTATGCCCGAGAAACATCAAAACATCTTAACCATTACAATGGATCTTAAATAAAAATTTCCCTTTAAGAATACCTCTTCAAAAGATGTAATTGACATTAAGTTGTCATGGCAATTGTATGCATTAATTTTAAAATGGAGGTCACATTCCTTTGTTGCTGTAAAACATAAATAGAAACAGTAATTAATAGTTCACATTTAGAAAGTAATGTACTAGATCATACAGTTAGGACTTGGTCATTCAAATCAGATTTGGCTCAAATTATCCATTACTGTGTATTGTATATTATGCATATTATTGTATTTCTTCACACTGAAATATTTCAATTTATAAATTATTTCTATTTTAAACTAAACCCAATACTTTGAATATGATTGCTGACAGACGTATTGTTCCCCAAATGGGCAAAAAAAAAATCATAAAAATTAAATTTGAATATTCACTTGCAGATTTGGAAGCAAGTTTAATTTAGCACCAGATAATGCTTTAAAATCCTTCCTGGTAGCCAGCCTGTAATTTGTTGCTTTACCTAATGTAAAAATCATGGTATATGTTTAAATATATTAATTCCTATGTTGAAGAATATACATAGCTGTCAGGTTCACACTAGTGCAAGGTGATCAAGATCACCTCTGATCAGTTAATTTAACCAATAATTTTTGCATGAAAATAATTGCCGTACAGGATGGCAATATCTAATCCAGTTGTTTAGTTCTCAAGTGTGAACATGTCAGTTATGTCACTTCAAATTGTGTAAGTTATTTTATGGATTCATCAAAACAATTTCTTGGTCATTGTTGGGTAAAATAAATCTTATTTCAGTATATATAGATTGGATATTTGTAAATTAAAGTGTATACATCATATGTTATATCATGGAGAAAATTCCTCCATGGTTGTGGCTATATTATGGTATATTTTATATAAATTAGTTACTGAATAAGTGAAAGATACCTAACGGTACGGTTTTAAAAATATTTTTTTAACTACAAAATAAACTAAAAATATATAAAACCATTTAAAATAGGAGTGGTAGTAAAATAGACATGACATGACATGGGTCAAGGCATAGTTGGTACAGACATGGAGGAATTTATTTCCTCCATGGTACAGATAATATACGCATTATAGCAGCTAGAAATGAAAAAGGCTGGTTACATACAGTGGTGATGTCATGATAAACAGTAATAAAGAATCTGACTTGTGTCTGAGAAGGCTGAAGTTAGACATCTTCCAGTGCTGTCTAACTTGCTTATTTGGGTAAACTGCTTTACTGTCATTAACGTCATTAACTGTGGATAAGATCTACTCCATTGCGCCTTTGATTGTTTGATTTGAATTCGAATTGGAGCAATATAAAAATATTAATATTATCAAGAGCGGCAGTAATTGACAAGAAAATGTCTATGTCACCAACATAGGGTGTAGGAAAAAAGCTTCTAAAGGTGTCCACTAAAATCATAAATTATGGTTAAGGCACCATATACAAACAATAAACAATAGTATTATGTTTATAACTATTAATTTAGATCTCATACTGGGATACACTGAATTCTTTTGTATGGAATGCTGTACTAATGCGAGTAACACCAATTTGAAGTTTTCCATTTTGAAAAAGCTAATTTTTTACAAGCACCCCTCAAAAGGTGCTAAAACTCTGCGAAGAACCCACTTGACACAGCTGCACAAGTCATGAATGGTCTTTACAAGGTTCAGTTTTAACTAGACCACCTATATACAAGTGTTAATATCAAAGGAATATTACATTAACAAGATGTATGCATTTTATGCATTAAAAACAACACAATTAAAGGAATACGTTTCTTAGATGACAACATAAACCACAGAATAACATTACTCTAAATAATCTAGGAAGGGAAAAAACAAACTACTCCAGTCCAAAGCGTTTGTTAATGTATTTTCTATAAAATGACCTTTTTATACTTAAAAACGGACTTTAATTTTTGAGATTTGGATTGATAAGGCAATATATTTTTAGGCCTTATGCCTATCTTCTTAGTTATTTTTTAAATCAAAAATATTCTCACACACATGTATAGCATTATCAAGAACATGCTGCAATATATAAAAATCAGTAAGGACTTGTAATAGAAAAAGGAAGTAAAAATAAACACTACTTTCACATTACAAATATGAGGTCTCAACACAAAAGGATCTTAAAGGTTGTAAAATCCAAAATACAGTTATTGGTATATTTCAAGAAAGCACAATATAAGCTGTGACATGAACTTTAAATGGCATTTCTAGAATAAGGTTTTCACCGGATGATTGGTATATGTACTTTTATCTTTGTAAAAGCATTATGTAAATGTCAATGTAACGTGATCAGTAGATTGAAAGATTAAAGGTTTAATGTATGGAACACGATTTTGAGAAAACTGCCCACAACCTAATCTACCAATAAATATAGTACTTAAAAGACTGTTAATCTCACCAGAAAAATTCTTTCTTCCATAAAAAAACTAACCAAAACAATTATACTACATAAAATGTAAAATAATACGAAAATATATAAAAACCAAATTAAAAAAAATATTTCAAACTTATTTTGGTGATCTCAATTCCATCTCACTGATGATGCACTTCATTTTGTGGTGAAACCTCTTAAGTATAGATAAACTACAGCAAATATCCAACCAAGTCAATTTATTATAGTAGTAATGGTAACACAAACACCGGACAACATCTCATAAAAAAATTACATTTTTAATTTAGCATTTAAATTAAGGTTTAAATTATTTTATTACAGTTAAATCAGTTTAATAACCATACATTATAAATACCAGTGCAGTATTGTTATTTCATTAAGTGTGCATATGAGGAAATCAAATGTACTTTATACAGTTTACACTCTCATTTATGAACCAACTACAGTATTTTTTAAACATTATTTCATAGATTTTATAAAGGCAATAGATGATTATACCTGTAAAATTCAACAAATAACACAGAATTAACATTAATTAATATTAATTCCATAGTTGATTTTAAAAAGCAAATTTTAACAATTAACCGGGCCAAAAAAACAAATGTTTTGCAAAACTTTCTATTAGTTTCATGAAAGCTTCTATTTTAAACACACAATCTCATTTAAAAACACTTTCTGGACTCAGTGATGTGTGAAAGCAAAACCCAACTAAAAGGCAGAATCCATTTACGTGTTGCGTTTGCAGCTCCGTTTGCAGATGCAGTTTGTGATTGCATTTTATGTGATTCCATTTGTGCATTTTACAAGCGTTTTGATATGCAGTCATCATGGATATTGCAGCAGTATCTGCTATTGGAAAAGGAAAAATTAGCAATAGGTCTAGTTGTTTTAAGTTATGAACTCTCCTTAATCTTAAAAAGTGAAAGAAAAGGCACATGTGGTGTGTACAACATGACATCATCAAAATATAGACGACATTATAAAGCCAAATTGGGCCCGTATTAATGACAACCTACCTCCGTTATTTCAGCGCACATGGCATGATTTATAAAAAAAAAATATACCTCATACAATTACCATGTACGGTACATGTTTGAATACCAGAATCAATACATATGGGACACAAATTACTGAATAATTGCATTGGCGCATGCATATAATAGGTTGCTATGAAAGTTACCGTATGGACAATTTGTTCGAAACCCAGATGAATCCCTCCATGTAATGATTAAAAATAAGCGCATATGATTCTGGTCGTCACGCACAAATGGAACCGTACTAATGGAATTACATTCCTTAAAACCATTGCAACACGTAAAAGGAGTCTGCCCTTAAAGCTCATTGCTCATTTATAGTTTTAATAAACAGAGGCAAAGAAACTAATCTCTTTTGCTAAACTTTTCTATTAGCTTTATATAAATCTCTCATTACGAGCATTTACAAACACCTTCTTGAATTAGAGTGTGTAAATGACAAGGTCAACTGTATAAAGATTTACACTAGAGATCATGATTTTTGTATTTTTAATTGCATCAATAAAAAGTATTCTTTTCCTGTCTAACCATTATAGGCTTAATATTATCTTATAAATTCTTTGAAGTGGTGTGAATGGTGTATAGTAGGTCATGCGTATTTAACACAGGAAGTCTAATGGAATAATAACATTTTTGAGATCACAAAACATATAATATTGTACAGCATGAATTAACATTACACAGCAAACAAAGATGTATTCAAATAAACAAAACGGTGAACAAAACAGTGAACAAGACAACATAACCCAACATTTGGTGATGTACTATATTAACAATAAGCTTCACGTTCGTTTTTGAAATATAATTGTTTTTCTTTATTATGCATGAGGATAGTTCACATGATTTATAAAATGAACTGGTAGTATTTGATTATGGACCAAATTCAGTATTATTTTAAGTCAAAACTGTTTAATATACATGGAGGAATATGTAAGCAAACATCATATTATTATATACCCACATTTGTATCCAACTATTTACTGGTATAATGTACAGTACTACTATAGTTATATATTTCCGTATAATTTATTAAGTCTACTACTTTGTCATTTAGTGTAGTATCCCATTAATATAATGGTTTATATTCAAATGGTTATATTGATATCAAAGTTTATTTAATTTAATTTAATGGGCTTGGCCTTATCATTGATACGTAGACACGTAATCTATACTATAAATCTTTATCTAGATCTAAATCTAGCAATGTACAGGAGTGCCATGGTGCCACAATCACCCCTTTAAGGAAACAAGGCAAATTATGTAAAACAAAAACATTGAAATCACTAAAACTTGCTGTAATTATACCAGCAGAAAGTTACACTTATTTTTTGTGATTTTTTTTATTGTTAATTTTGACCAAAAGTAACATTAACGTAAAAAAAGTTATACTGTTTGCAGTATGCATACTACTAGGTCGAAATTTGCCAAACCTGAATATTCTGTGGAATACAAACTCGCATAGAACCTCTGGACCAATAGCTTACACTTAACAAATGGAGAATTTGAACCCAATAAGCAGCAATGTAATGCATTTATAATTGTAAATGGAGCGGCGCTGTAGTCCATCCAAACTCGTGGTCCTGGGTTCGAACCTGGCTGAACGCTAGGTTGGTTCCCAGTACTTAACAATGCCACTCCCCAAGCCTCATAATGAGACTTGGTTTAGAAAGCATGGCGTTATAACAACATGATCAACATTGACGTCTTTATCAGTTTTTGATAGTTAAATTGAAATTAAACGGATGGTGTAAGACATCGACTGAACTACACAGATTATCTATATAGCATGATAACGATGACAGTGACGACGAGGAGATGATGATGATGATCATCATCATAACAAAATGTGCTACATTAGTTTTGATTCTTGAAATCATGTAAATAACCAACATTAATAAAAAGTACATTATTTCACCAAGGCGACAATCATATATTTCATGATAATTATCAACCCACCACTAATTAACACACAGATTGCAGAGTACAGTTTACGATGTCTTCATCAAATAATTTAAATTCTGGTAATGTTGCTCTATTCAACTTTGAACCCATTAAGACCTTAAATATTTATACAGAATACTACAGTATATCACATTATGACATGGGAATTTCAGTTTAAGGAAGGGATCACATAAATAATCTGTGTAAATTATATTTATACAAACTTTGCAACATTATGTTCCATCCTCATCTCTTCTATAGAATATAATTATGATTGCTACATTCAAAATTGTCTTAAATAGATTTTTTATACAACAACTATCTACAAATTTACCTAAAATAGTATTTATTACATAATCACATATACATTGACAATCTCATAAATAAGTTTATAAATCTGTAGAGATAAGGGTTTGTTTTGGTACAATTGGTGTCATTGCTAACATATTTAAGTGATTGCTTGGCTTATCATTCTCAACCTCCGTCATACTAGTGATGTGTTCTTGCGTGTATGTCTGGTGATTTGTTATCGATGAATTTGAAGAGTCGACGGAATTGCTTTGTTGCTGATCATCGGGTGATGTGGGGCTGTTTAGCATCTTATCATCGCTTCCAGGGGTAACATCACCAACAAGGCTTGATCCGCACTCTGATGGTGTCTCACTATCTGCCATGTTGCCACTCAACTCTGAATGAATAGAATCATTAATGCTATCATTATCGTGGTATGACGTCTCTGTGACATGGTCACTTATCTTCACTGTATTTTTCTTACTATGTCTGCTTCTTCCTTTACTTTTCTTTATCCCGCCTACACGTTGTGTATCGCCTGCACCTTTATGAGATGTTTGAGGTTCCCACGGGTTGTGTCCGCTTTGGGCTATCTCAACATTGCTGCTACCTCCACTGGAATGTCGTGATTTGTTGATTCTATCGACCACTTCACCATGCACCTCAAATGCACCATGAACAACTGACGAAATATTAGTTATACCTAAAAAAATATAATAGAAATGTATTACAGAATGTCAGCAATCAATCAATCTAAACGTTTGGTTTGAAACTAAGGAATGTATGAGTTGAAAAGGGCCTCAAGACATGGTTAAGTTGCTCAAGCCAGACTTAAAATCTCAAAAGTCAGGGACAGCATCTTTTGTTTTACTTATACCACCCATTTTTGGTTGCTGCAAAGCTCTTTATTTACATGGCCTTAAATTGTGGTGATTTCATGATTTGAAACATTTCGCAACCTTTTATTTTTGCTAATTGGAAATTTTAACATAATTTTCATGACTTTGACCTATAAATAGTACTAGTACATTGCCAACAATCACAAATGTTTGTGCATAAACTTATTTTTCAATGAAGACAATGTTAGTTTTGAAAATTTATCAGAACTGTCATCTTATTGTTTCTCCTAATTTTTTCGGTAGGCATAGTATAAATCGTTTTTTATTGGTAATGTTATTCATGAACTGAAGCCTTCAACTTAGAATTTTAACCGAGTTTCAAACGTGTACAGCACCGCCTCTAGGCCATCCCAAAGAAGAACATGGCAACGCCCAGTGATTGAAGTTTGCAGAAAATTGTCCAAACTCTCTATCAAAATATAGATTTATTTTATCACCAATACGGAATTAATGAAGCCCAAACTTATTAAAGAGATACATTATTAAACGTGCATCTTGGAATAGTGCTAAATTTATTATTTTCACTAAATAAGCATGTTTTTAGACGTCTTTGCAGGCATGACCTTGTTGGACTGACCAAAAATTTCAAGGGCAATACAATCTTTTTAGACCTAATGTGGAGAATGACAACACTTAAATACACTAGCTCTCGCTCCTTCCCCTTGTCCAATCAAAACTGTCATTCTGTCTATACAACTAAATTATTGTCAAAAAATCTTTTTTTTTCATTTGCAGTGACTACTCTCTACAACTCCCGATCTAGTTTCAAATAGCCTCCTCAAAATTTAACCTAAAAACATTTTGTAATGTCTAACTCTCCTCTCCACCTAGGTTGATTTCATAGAAGAGTCTAACAAGTTCCAGGAGTTAAAAACTTGTGATCTAAATCAATTGAAAAATAACTTCTACAAGAGCTCACTAGGTGTTTGTTATGAAGTACAACCATGCGAATATATGGTATGAATTATGCTGAGCAAATCACCAAGTTTACTACAAAGCTACAAGATTATTACGACTGTAACAAGTTTGTAATGAATTAGATACTAGATTAACTAATTTTAATCACATACAAATCACTTAACGGCCAAACACCATCTTATATCTCCAGTAGTCTGTACGAGATCTCTTAGGTCGACTACTCTAGTACATCTGTACTTTTTGTTCCACCTAGTCGCCTGAAAACATACGGAGACAAGGTCTTTGCAGTTGCAGCTCCTGAACTGTGGAACAATCTTCCAACTTGTATCCGAGAGGCTTCTTCAATTGAAGTATTCAAAACTCTCTTGAAAACACACCTTTTTAGTTTGCTGTAGTTTGTTTTTTTCTTTAATCTCCTACTTTTTAAGCGCTTTGAGACAATCGACGATTGTTTAAGCGCTATATAAACATGACAATATTCACATTAACATTAGTTGATTGTAGCAAACTTGATGCACTTTTAGCTAAGTCGCATACACTTCCATTCTGGCATCAAACATGTGGATGCCAGCATTGAAAAAAACGCCAATGAGTATCCAGTGTAGTGTACGTGTTAAGTAGAATACCATGTGTACTATACGAGTTGCGCATGTATTCTTTGAATTTACTATGAGTATTTCAACTTGGACATGTTCAAAATTAGCAGCAGGAATTCTGAGCTGCTAAAAGTAGGTAAGAATTCTCTCCCACCCTCTTTAATCGTCCTATAAGGTTATGCTGTGCTTACCGAGTTAACAAGTTGGAAATTTATTCCTTGTGGGAGAAAAGCTTAAGTCCGAGGACCGACTACAATCTGGTAGTATGATGCACATTTGTTTTTAACTTTGGCATTGAATTTGCATAAATTATTACTTGGACAACAGGGGTGTGAACAGAGAGGGCTCAAAAGACATGTACCCCATTCTGAAGAAAATAAATATACATGACAACTTTCACAATCTATCTTTCTCACAGCTAGAGCTTCCATGAGGAACCTGGCTCGTTATGCTCACAAAGTGGCCAGTTCATCCCCCTCACATGCCCATGAACAAGATGGAAGAGACGAGAAAATAAAAATAATGAACAAGTTAATTCACCTTTTTCCTCACTGATTGATCCTGCCATTGCAGTCATACTGGAGTTGTCAGGAAGATTTAATGAAGCACTTTCACTACTTAAACTACATCGTTTACTACTCACTTCAAAATGAACATCCAATCTGTTAAAAAAAAAGAATGAGAAATTATTCTTTATTAGTATACCACCGTTATAGCCTGTGTTCTTGTCAATGGTTAAATATTTTATGTTGCCCGAGCCTGACCAACCCAATTTTTACCAGCCTTTTTTAAAATTTCAGTTACTAATTTTCATATTGTCACATCAATAAAAGCAATTTATTTGAGAATTAAGATTAAAAAATTCTTCTGAAAATGCATAAACAGTAAACAAAACAAAATTCTGGATTCGTCAGTTCATATGAGCGATGTTATGTCACCTTATTTTGTACAACTAGCCATTACTTCAGCAAGCTTCAAATTGCCCTGTAGGGGGTTAAGGGAAGATACATTTTACGCGCTGTGTTGGTGGATTAGTTTGTGCCATGTCATTCAGAATTCCATGCAGTTACAGTAATTTTATAGCCCTATCTAGCAAATTATCCAGTTTCAAACATATTGGTTAATATACGGTAACTTTACAACAACCACTTATACGCCTGCATCAATGGCGTAATTCTGGTATTTACACACATGTACGGCAATTATATGCAGTGGATAATTTTGTTTTAATATACCATGCCACAGTATTAAATGTGGAAATAACAGAAAAGCTCATAGAATTATAATGTAAAAAGTGCGGAGTATAGGGATATACAGAACAGATACAGAAAACTCACAATGAGTGCGTGAGTATAGACAAGGCTATGGACAAGGAATTTGTAACTTAATAAAATTATTGCTATGCTAGTTTTTTTTCCAAAAGTAGATGCCGTTGCATATCCATGTTGACGTCATAATGACCAAAAGACAAGTAAAAATGGATAAATGGAATCATTGTAAAATGCACATAAAATAGAAACCCCATGATAACTGAATGCCTAAAAGACCTTGTAAAACGCAACAAGGGAATCGTGTAAAACGCACATTGAATGGAACTGCAAACGGAGCCGCAAACGCAGTGCGTAAAAGAAATCTGGCATTTATACATTGGACCTGACAAGACATCCAGCAAATTGTGTTTGTAGCCTAGCCCTCAAGCTTAAGTTGATTACCTTATGATTGCTTTTGAAAGTTGATCCCTCATACTGTTATTAATAAACCCACTGTGAATTAACTATCTACATCTAGAATCATACTTTATCGATTTATGAATATATTAATTATGAAATCAATAAATCGTGTTTTTTATGGCGAGATTTGATAGTGCATTTTTCAAAAGTACAGTTTCATTAGCTAAATATAGAGGTAGCCATTTCAAATGATTTCTGGCATGTTCTGAAAAAATGTTTTGAATTGATGGTGAATTTTTCAGTGTAGGATTTTGGCTTAGTGGTAGCCATTTTAAATTATTTCTTCTGACATATTCCTGAATAAAAATGATCAAAACCCTCACTTATAACATCTTGGAGTGATGAATCTCACTTTTGTCATAGGGATGTGACCTGCACCACTAGTTTTACCACGTAGGCATGCACATTCATGCTCAGTAGGGAACTGACAAATACCAATTTAAACTTTCACAAGAACGAATTAACATAGTAATTTATTTTCTTGGTAATTAATATATCTGGATACATAAAACATAAATAATTCACTGGAAATCTGTGTGGGAAGATTAATGCTTATCCCTTATTTTACACACAGAATGTAGATTCAGAACCTGTCAAAACCACCACAATTTTTTTCTTCAAAACTGCAATTTTGCATATGTACCAGTTGAATAAAATCTGTTGATATTAACTTCAAACAACTACAGTAGAACCCCGTTTTTACGTACGGCACAGGACCAAACGTCGTACGTTAAAGTGAGGATTCGTAAAATCTAGTTGCAGTCAAATTGGTGGCAACTTTCGCCCTGCCTACGCAGCCTATCTTGACACTGTCATCCCTGGTTTGATCGTCATGGTGTGGCCTAGGCCTAGGTTATTTATGACCTGGGCGCTTGCCAAACCTGATGTTTAGATGATAAAAATGTGGATTTTAGAAATAAATGGTTAAAATAAAAATATTGATGATGTCATTGACCATTACAGGCGTACGTAAAATTGAAGGTTTGTACAATCGGGGGATGTAAAAACGTGATTCTACTGTATATAAACAGATGAAAGATAAAGAAATTTGAATGACAATGCTTACTTGTTTTGTCCAATAACACTGGGTCCAACACCTCCGCTTCCTGACAAGCTACCGGTAAGACTTGAGCCAGCAATGGCCCTAGTGCTGGCACTATCACTTACAGTATCATCGTGCAAAACTCCTACCACCTCTAAGTGACTTTCACGGGCTACGCTTGCTTCTCCTATACTGGCATTACCTGTTGCACTGTTTACTTCAGCGTTTATATCTGTAATGATTTAAGCAATATGAGCAATATTATTTTTCAATGTTTTTCAATACATAATAGAAGTTTACATAATAATTATGATGATGATGATGATGATGATGGCGATGATGATAATAATAACAACAATAATAGTAACCTGGAATTTGTCATGTACTTTGTTTTTAGCTACAATGAGAAATACCTGTCTCATCAGAAAAGAATGCCGTATAAATATATTCTATATTTATAGTCTATGATTTTTAGCTCTGCAATACAAAAGATGCATTACTTTCTGTGAAGGTGTCACAGAATACATTAATTTCTAAGATCGCACTGCCACAGTTAATTGTGTAACAAAAATAACACAACTGAAAATGGTCATCTGATAATTTAATTTTTTCATTGGGATACCTACTTACAATCAATGATGGCAATTTCTTTAAAATCTTAATAATTTGCTTACCTTTTTACTGTTTATATAACTGACATATTGCATTTTGTATTTGTATATATTTTTATCTATATTTTGCATGTTAGGCCCCATAAAAATAATTATTAGTTTATCACCCTACCAAAGCATAAAACTAATGAGGGCGGGAGGTTTTTTTTTTAACTGACCCTCGAATGTTGTAATGATCTAACGTTGGGCTATTAGTTCGTCCATTATTTTTAATTTTACACTCACAGAAATATGACGCAGGCACCAGCGCACCAAACTGTAGCAAATATTGATCATTGTACAGTAGGGCTATTGCTAGTTGTGTACATCGTCGTTAGCGTGAGAATCATTCATATTAATTTATGTTAAGAAAATCCAAAGCATTTAAAGTGAACATAACAGAAAAAAACAATCATCTGAATAGGAAAATTAGTCAAAAAAAAAAAAATTGGATTTTCGCAAAAGTGATGCGCGCACGGCTAATATTTTAAAATAATTTTTTTAACGGAGCCTTATGGAGGAACTGAATCTCACATTAGTTTTAATGTGACAATATAATATCTATGTCTATGTCATAAATTCAGCATTAAAATTTTATGGAAACTGCATAAATTAGTGTTGGTTTTAACAGTCCGCTAGAATAGCATCACATATCTAATTTAGTGAAATAATATTATTATAAATTTCAGGGATCACATTTCTCATTTTGTTGCATATCTACTGACACCTTGAAGCTTGTGTTTATATGGTTTGGCTACCAAAAGAAATGTACGAGTACAGAACAAGTCATGAAAGCCTTGCACTTGAAATGTACAAAGCATCTGCACTTTCTATACTCAACATGTGTTATCAGATTGTGCGCTTGTGCTATGATGCATAAAGATGACCCTGGCATTAGGATTCTAAACCCTATGTCCTGAATTAAGTCTTGCACTTGAAATACACACTAGTAATGAATCATCATTGCCCATACAGGTCATATACTGACAGGCAGTGAACCACAGCTAGTATACTGTCATGAATTGTGGCAGAGAAATTAGTTGCAGAGCCAAACAAAAGGAGGTATAAGTCAAAAAATTGAAAATTTAGTTATTCAAAGATTATGGAAATACACATTATTATCTTTAAAATGCAAGAAAATTCAGTTTCACACGATGTTTCCTTGTGAAGTTATGAACAATCACAGTTTGAACATAATGTAAGTTTTGAGAAAACTACATTTGAAAATTGCTTATCCATATACAATGACTAAACAGGGTCATTATAAATTGCATTTTTAAAAATATTTTTTTGATCATATATCTGAAAATTGTTAATGCAATTTGAAAAAATTGAATGTTTGAACTATGTTTTTCAAATAAAATAAAAAAATAATGTTGACATTTATAACGCGCCTGTTAAAGTCACTACCGTAACTTGCCACCGACGCTGTGGACATGATGTTCAAGCATTCATTCGAAATGTGTAAAATTAAAAAAATTCTAGCCTATTGTGGAAAACTAGCTTTGCGACCTTTTGCTTGGCATGCAAAAATTATGCTTTGCATTTGAAACCTAAAATGCAATCACTATGTCAACATAAAAAATGCCCTTGTGCAATGATGCATACAATTGACCCTGGGTCACAATGCAGGAAATGAATCCTAAACATAGAGGACATCCCTCAGTGGACACTTTCCCTCAAATGATACAATTATATTTATACCAACACTGATTAAGAGGGAACTCCATTAGCACGATATCTTTTTAGTTTTACAGTGTTCCCTAAATAGAAGGTCTACTGAATTAAGTATAGAAAATGTTACGAATTGAATAAGCCTTGCACTTGAAACACAACTTGTGATTCATCTACACTCATACTGCTCAACATGTGAAAACATGCCGGTGTGCAATGATGCATACATATGACCCTGGGTCATGATGGGGACAGTGAATGCTGAAACAGCAGCTAAATATAGCACATGAGTAATAGGTTAGGTATGACTACAGCTGTGAATCATGGCTAAATATGATATAGATCTTTGAAAAATAACTAGTTGATATAAACCAAGCCATGTATTTTAATACTGCTTGACAATTTAAAAGAACTAGAGATACTACACTGTAAAGGCTAAACCTACCCCTTGATTTTTTATTACAGTTTGTTTCCAAATGCACAGTCAACAAAAATAATATATCTTTCCGTTTAAATAGTGTACTGTGTGTAGATTTTATTTTATTTCTTATCAATAAATTACAAGATGGTTAAAAACTAAAAATTTCAACCAAACTATTGTATTAAACCACATTTTCACCATTGATACCTGATATTTTCTTATTCATACATGTATTAAAATACTAATTATATTATCAACATTTATTTATCTACTATAATTTAATAACTTTATGCCTCATATTTTTAACATAACCTTTATCATTGTTTTATATTCTCATTTTTCACATTTTCAATGATGTTGCTGAGGCATCTTTTTATTGAGATACTAACCAACAACTACAGCTAATTAATTTGGTAGGTGTTTACAGTGTTGCATTGCAGTTGAGGTTTGTAATACCAGACTAATACGTACTTGATTACGGTTTCTTATTCTGACCTATAATATTTACAGTAAACGTCAACCCCTCTATTTAACAAACTGTTATGATAATTCAGTATGTAAATATTAAATGAATTAATAATATACAATCACGTTGCATGAAATTAAATTCTATAAACCATGTTTTATTCATCATTATATATCGGAAACGGTAAACGAAATCGAGTATTTTAAGCTACTGTAATAATGTCTTGGGTGTACCCAGAGGGGAGCTTCCCTAAGCCTTAGAGTGGTCTGTTACACCCCTTCAGAGTTAAAAAAACAATGAAGATATAAGTGTGACAATTTTGCCCATGAGCATCTCATTCAGAGGAAATAAGCAGCCCCCCCTCCCCACACACACTTTCCGAAAAACAAAAAGGCAAGGTTAACTCTACACCATAATGATCGTAAAGAAATAGGAGAAATAATGTTTTTTATTTCTTTTGTAAAAATCTAATTTGAAGAATTGAGTACCACGCTTTCCCAATTCCTGGATGTGCTCCTGGTTGGTGTTGCCCAAGGCCAACAGACAGAACCTTTAAAATCAGGTTGCCGTTATTTTCATTCATTACTTATAACTCCCGATTTCTTTTGCAAAATACTAAAAATTATCTCAAAAAAATCATTAACTTTAAATTATCAGTAATTTAAAATAGTCAATATTTAAAGTTATTTTAATAAGAGCAGGGATGTAGCTAGAGAAATCCAAGGGTGGACCACCAACAATGTAAGGGAGGGTGACATGATAACTAAAAACATTATTTTTACCTTTCTCAGAGGCTTATGGTGGTTGGCAGGTTGAAACTAGGCTGGGTGGAAGGTCTTAAAATAAGCTTTAGGGTGGGAGGAACATTTTTAGGATAGGCGGCCCTGCCCACCTACCCCCTGTATAATAACATCCCAGTAAGAGATGCATAATGTTACTACAAGCAAAAAAAAAATTAAGCCAAAAAGTGTGTGCTTACAAGATACCACATGCATTGATTAGAAGATTGGAAGAACAAACAGGCTTTTGAATGACTGGCCATTATGGGAGGTGTCCGCTTACAAGAGGTATCCACACAGGGAGCTTCAACTGTAGTATGTTTAAATGATAATTTTTAAGATTTTCTAAGCACATAGAATATATTACTATATTGACTATGGACAGAGGTAGTTTTTAACCATTTTTTACAAAATATATTAAACTTAATGACTGGAAATACATTATCCTTTTATACAGCATGCTTTACATGTATTGATTTTAAAGCTGATGTTTTATTCATATTTCACAGGTTCTTCTAAAGTTAACATAGTTGAAATAAAATTGATTGCAAATTCATTCTGAGTGTACTACTAGGAAAATACAAGACAGAAAGTATTAGGAAAATAAAATTTTAGCAAGCAAATTTTATAGAGAACATCAATAATAATCAAGACAATGTATTTTTAGATATTATAATGCAAAAATTGTAATAAAGTGTTAAATTTAAGGATTACTTTATTTGGCTGTTCATTTAAAATGTTTTAATCATTGGTTAACAAGTTAATCTGAAAGGTTGCTGACGTCAAGACAATTTAAAACGGCTTTCACCGAACAATTACCTTATCATTGTTTAGTTCCAGTGAATTTTATAATTGATCAACAATAATGACAAAAGAACATTACTAGCGTCTCATTAATTATTCTAAATTTCACTACAGTTCATTCTGTGAAATAAATTATACAAGATTCCTTTCACTCATTAGGAGTGATTGTCTGATATTGACTACAGTATAATTGAAATTAGTAATTTTTAGGGAAAAAATAATATTTTAAATTAAATTGTATATTTTACAAATATGTTATACTGATGGACATATTAAAATATAATGAATGTAATGTAAGAAGGCCACAGCAGTAAAACAAATTAAATGCATAAGAAAGAAAACAAATATTTGAGTTTTAAAAAAATTACTTGACTTACAGAGTACAACTAGTTTCTTAAAATGAAAGAAACTAGTGTTAAGACTTACCAGAGGCATTAGTTACTCCTACGGTGACATCATTATCATCATCAAATTCAATTCTGACACCACCACCTTGGCTTGTTGTCACGCCGCAACCGCCACTTCGACATAAAGAGAATGGCACCACTCCATAGACATATGTCAACATAATAGGAACACCAATTCCTGTAAAAAAAAAAATGAAATTTCCAACTATGCACTGGGGCACCTGCTATGATAGGTCAAAATATGTCAGTCATCACCATGGTTGAGGCTGATTATGAGATAAGTGGGCCCATGTCAAACCAACTGGGCCTACGATTGTTTGGATGATCAGGCCAGTGACTATGTAGATAATCAGGCCAACTATCACATGGATGATCAGGTCAATGACTCAGTGGATGGTCCGAGCAACCGTTCATGAAAATGATCAAGACAACGATTGTGTGTATGATCAGGTCAACAATCGTGTGGATGATCAGGTCAACGTACGTGTGGATTATGAGGGCAACGTTCATTTTAATGATTGGCTCAATGATCATGTGAACGATTGGGCCAACAATCGTCTGGATGATCGGGCAATATTTGTGTGGATGATCAGGACAACGTTCGTGTGGATGATCAACGATCGTGACGATGATTGGGTAACGATCTTGTGGATGATTGGACCTATGATCATCCACAAGATCATTGAGACAATGATCAGGTGTCTAGTCCGTTTTGGGAAAGTGAACTGTAAAAACACTTCTATTTGTATTGCTCATTTCATTTAAAAATAAATTAAACGTTATAATTTTATGGATAAAAAAACAGTTCCTGTTTAATTGGGAACTGCCTGATTGATAATGCAATAAATTAGAACAATTTACATGATTGACTGCTTCACAACTCATTTAAATTAAGTTGATCAGGCAAACATAAACTAGATATGAAAATAATAAGGTTAAAAAGCTGGATACTTACCAACAGTAAGAGCTGCCAGCACTGGGGCAGCCACTATAGATAATGATACACTGCCAAATATGGCTATATTTCTCCTATGCTTTGATGCATTGCTATACTTCCAATAAACCTGAAAAAAGATAATGGTTAAAGTACATTGCTGTTAGTTTAAGTTTTGTCTTTTTAGATTTTAGTTAAGATGGTGAGTACAAAAGTGAAATCAAATAAGTTATTACAATTGGTTTTCAAGATTAATATTAAAAGAAATATGCGAGGCCTCACCACACATTGAATCTCATGGGAATAAGAATTAAATTTAGTTATCGTAGATTACAGTATAAGCTGCAAGAGAAGGTGGGAGGGAGGGGACATGATAGCGAGCCACTTTTGTGCATGGTATGATTTGAACAATAAAATGGGTAAAAAAATGCATGTAGTATATATTATGTTTATTTAAATGACTTTTTTCATTAAATATATTCTCAAAATATTTTGGTGTCAAATCCTGGGTAGGGAAGGGGAAGCTTAAGTGTGTTAAACCCCTTCTAATTTCTGACCATGTTTTCTTAAATGTATAAGGTGTCGTCCATTATTTTCATCATTTTCACAAGAGTACAAAACATAATCTTTTTCAGAACCCCCTCCCCCTCCTTAAAGAGTACATAATAAAATGATGGGTTTTTTTCATGACACAAAACACTCCAAACCCAGCTTATTTGAACTGAATCTAATACTACCTGCAAATAAGGTTTTTTAAGACTATAAAAGTGATAAATGGATTGTCCATTAACAATTTAAAAGTCATCATTTTTTTTTATTTCAAAAAGGTACATTCATCAAAACCCCCTCCCCCAGCGGTTGTTTTGTACTCTTGTGAAAATAATGAAAATTATGGATGACCGCTAATCATAAGTTGAAAATAAGCAGAAATAAAGTTACTAAGGGCCCGTTCAGGCGAGAATCAGAAAAAAAAACCTAGGATAAAAATCCGATTTTTATCCACGGGTGGTATGTCCGTTTGCGCAAAACTGTGAATTCTAAAAACACCGGATGACTAGCAATAGAGCTAATGATACCGGCGATGTTGATTCCAATCA
>JAOTQE010060859.1:0-18683 GCA_025631205.1 Nesometra sesokonis | reverse complement strand
TAATGTATATTGTTTTATACAATAAATTTATATTTCTTGAATAAAGAATAGATTTAACTGACGTTTCATATTTTTTACAACAAAAACTCAAACAGTACCACGAAACATTTAAAAAGCCTCCACGGTAAAAGGGGTATAATTCTTTTGTCGAAGTTGAGATTTCCTGCATTTTGCTTTATTTTTGCTGTCAACCTAAAGTTTTTCTGATATTTCTGATACAGTCGCATGGAATTTAGATCTCATGGAACAACTATGTAATGTTCATTCAACTAGCAAAGTCGGCGCAGTGATGAACTGGTCTTGTTTTAATCGATAAGGTCGATTTCGTAGGGAGAAGTACTTTTACATGGATATCGTTTGATTAAAATTTATTACAAATTACAAAAAAAAAAAACAGAAAGCAAATTATTAAACTTTTAGGACAGGACATCGCTAGGCGTAAGTTTTGCCGGTGTCTGCGTAAGACCGTAAGATTTAATAGGAATGCGTAAGTCTTATGGCGAGTGCGTAAGTGTTGACAGGTATGGAGACTAGTGCATTATGCGTGAGATTTGGCAGGTATATATTGTACAGTAATTAAGATTCTGTAATAAACTATTAAAAATGTTTATAGAACTTGCCAGCTATGAAGTTTGTTTGATGCTAGTACTAACCCTCTGAAAACCAAAATATCACATTATCAAAATTGCAAAATCATGAAACTGGTAAACTTGATAAGATCTTAAAACCAAACTTTCTACAAAATTTAGCCCAATTGATGGCCCAAAGGATGGGCGATTTTGGGCAATTGAGGCCCACGTAGACCAACATGACAAAGCGACAGGCGATAAGCGATGCGTCCAACCATTAAATATGAGAAATAACAAAGAGCTGCTTCCATTGAAGCGATATATTGGCATATGACAAAACGACAGACAATACAATGTTTTCCAAGTTTGAAAATGGATGGCTCAAAGGATGGGTGATTTTGGGGAATTGACCAAAAATTAATTGACCTTTAATTTGTCTAATTATTTAAAGCTAATTAGCCAAATTAGTAAAAAAACTATTTTTTCCAGCTTAAAAATTGAAAACAATAATGTACATAAAATTAACAGTATGAAACGGACCAAGATTGGCAACATTAAAAATACAAATAGATAAAATAAAAAGAGATTTTCATTCATTATGATAAAACATTCTAAAACCATTGAAAACTGATTCTATCAAATATTAATTTGTTACAGTGAGCTTTCAACAATTAAAAATGCATATTAAGTGAAGAAAATTCTCAAAACTTTTTATTGCCAAGAAAAATAATAACAGCAATTTACATGCTAAAATAAAACCTGTACAATCCACTAAATTTACTCAAGTTGAAACATTAAATAATGTTTAAAAAAAATATAAAAAAGTAAATGAAAAATTTATTACTTTTTAAAATTTTTAAATAAATGAATGTTGAGTTTATTCAATTATAAAATAGTGGTTTAAATTAATTTAAGTATGTTGCATAAATGGGCAGAATGTTAATTCTCAGCGTGGGGAAATAAAAATTCTTTTCAAATATTAAATGCGTGGTAGGCTTTCTAATTAAGTTGCATGTCTAACATGAAATATGTACTTCAAATAAGCGAAGGTGTGAATTCCAAATTAACGATTTAAGTAAACCTGCTGTAAATTTCACTACTCAGGTGTTTGAACTTGTCGTAATGACAGGTAAATGTTGAGAAATCATGTCATCGTGTCAAAGGTCAGGCCTCCAAGTGAGTCTGATTTTGGGGTCAGGTTTGGTACAAATGAAAAACGTCAAAGAGTGTTTAGACAGACTGTTCTGATGTAGTTTACAGTCATGTGTTTTGATGTAGTGCAATAACTCTAAAATTTAAAGAGCTATAAATACGGTCTACTTCATTTCAAGAGTAACATCAATACCCTTTGTTATAAACAATATTTGATTTACATTTAATTTGGATCCTTTTGTTCCAATATTTGATTCTGTTTTTGTATTAAAATGAATAGTCCCTGAGGGAGTGTTTGCTATAATTGGTTGGGTAACCAATATAGGCTTATTCTCTCTGTTGTTTGTTTGTTAGTGTATTTTAATTAAGATTGCTGGGTGTAAAGAATAATTATGACTACAGTATCCAGTGATTTTAAATGGTATTGACTCATGACTGCATGGATAGATTTTTAACTAAAAAAACATTAAAAAAAACTTCAATTTGTTGATAAAATATGACCAATTATAAAATCAGTGAAAAACATTATTATATATTAAGAGTAATTAGTAAGATAATTAGTAAATTAATTTTAATTAAAGGCTTATTCCTTCCAAAAAATTGAAACATTCTAAATTTGACTGTTTTCAAATTTAAAAATATTACTGATATGCCACACTTCCATTATTTTATTAATTTCAAACATAAAATGTAAAATAAAAACTGATTTTTTTGGGAGATCCTAAAAAATAAAGCAGATGAATCTCTCTTTGCTCTGCTTTCGTAAACATTTTAAATCTAGTAACCATGTGTATTACCATGAAAATCGCATTTTCTGTGTAGAGAATACTGTAGTCTACAGTAGATGACATCCCCTTGGATACGATCTATAGCCTACTACCTTTACAATGGGAAATCAAAAAAATCCTCTAAGCCTAGCCTAAAATAGTTAAAAAACATTTAGCCTTTTTTTCTAAGCTAAAATGTATGCAGGTAACTAACATGTTTACAAATTATAGAATAATAAACATGAAACATGAATTTTTTTAACAATAAACATTGTTAGTTACCTGTTTTTTATTTTATAAAACATAAACAAGAAAATTTTTTACCATGATTAATTTTTTGGATGAATTTTGGATATTTTAGAATGAACCTTTAAATTTAATGAGGTTAAAATATAGAAAAAGGATACCTTTCGGAACAATTACTCTGCACTTGATTTCATTGTGAACAGGTTTCGGCCATATCTCACGGCTATGATTCACCACTACGATGGCGCCCTCTCTTGATGAAGAAAACCCTATTAAGGGAGGTCTCTGATGAGACTGGAGTAAACTGCTGGCAATTCCAAACCAGTGTCTTTGTTTAAACTGGGTTGATGTTGATATATTTCAATGGCTTCTCTGATGCGGCGTTTCCATTTATCGTTTTTGTATATTGTAATCACTAAAAAAATGGAACACAGAAGTCTTCATAGTGTCATTTAATAAGGATGTTTTTACCCATTATGCAACAATACATCTTTTATAATAGTATATTACTCATCTAAAATTACAGTTGGCATTTGCAACACCATATTGAAAATAAAAAATAAAAACGATAATGTTTAGAGTTAGCAATTATCTGGTTATCTTTCAAATTACTTATTTCTGAGGATGATAAATTTTACCAAGGAAACCTCATTTACATTTTTACAACTAACTTATTATGCAAGTTTGATTAAATTCTGTCACTGTTGGTTAATTTGAATATTAAATTTGTTTTAATCAAATTTTCTCATTAACTGTGTTGTGTTGTTTCCGGACTAAACAATTTTAAGTGCGTTGTGTTACCAATTATATTTGATAATGAATTAATGGGTTGAAATTCAGGTCAATGTGAATGGGTTTTTTTGTATTATAAAATTGAAATTTTTCAAAATTTAAATTTTATAATTTGCAATTCAATTTTTTGAAATAATTTTTTATTTGTAGCTCACTGCTTGTTGTTATTACCGTAAGACATTTTTAAAATTATTTTTTTGCCTTTTACGGTTAAACTTGAAATTGAGTCGAATCCAAAGTTACATTGAAAAAAAATTTGACGAAGAAATAGTTGTTCAATGGAAAAAACACCAAAATTGCATACAAAATAAATTCAACTTAGAAATCTTTTGACTTAGGCAAGCTCAACTTAGGCAAGTTTAATTGTACTAGTACATAATACCCTATGGTTTGAATTTTGTAAAATGATTCATTTTTTCAACATATCCTTCTACAGTCAACCTTCTCATTTATGAACTTCTCATTTACAAACCTTCTATTTTACAAACACTATTCAGTCAATGACGTCATTAAAATAATGGCCAATGATGTAATTATCCGATAATTTGTCATTGATATTTTTTTGGTTTATATTTTTTTCCTCCTACTTCATTTAAACAACTTTTTTTAACAACCAAAAGCACAAAATAAACATAAATAAGTGTTTTGGAGGCCTCACTTGACCAGTTTTTATGACTTTTCATTTACAAACTTTCTCATTTACAAACACCTTCCAGCCCCAGGGGTGTGTAAATGAGAAGGTCGACTGTACAGTAAAGATGTCTACAGGACAACGCTTGAATTTTGCTCAGTATTTATCTCACATCAGGTGTAGGGATAGACTTATGGGGGAGGGGTGGGGGAAGGCTTAACTAAAATCAACCTAAAAACATTGTTATTAAGGTTTAATGATAAAGAACTTGTAATTTTTACTGGTAAATTTGATCGCTAAAAAAATAAAATTCATCTAACTTAATTGTATTAATTTTAACTTTTTATGTGACAATGTTTCTTGTTTAATCTGATTAACGAAAGTGGCAATAACTTAAAGTTTTAAACTTATTTTGGTGACCTTCCACCTTATTTGTATTATTTTAAAAAATTGATATTTTTGTGGAAAGTGTAATAAAACAAACAAACCCAACCAAAACAAACAAACACTGGATCTGTAAGTTACATTCCGAGACATTTTTTATTTAAGATTATAATTTTGGGAAAAGATAAATTAGAATACAAGATAAAATATGTCAAAGGTTATATCGTCCTTATGAGAACCATAATTTAACTTGTGATATAACAAATATGATACATCTTAATGGGGTGTTCTTGAAATTAATTGCTTGTGAAGAAGATGTTAGCAAACATACTCGACATGGAGATTGAACGACCTTTACAGATGGAGTTCACTTGGTAAATAAAATGCTGTGCATAATTAATATACTTAGTATTTTTGAATCACTGATCTACAAGTAATAGTTTAAACACTCTAATTTCAGTGTTCAAAGTTCAAATTCAAACCAATTTATTATTATTGTATACTTTATTCAAAACATTTAAATTACAGTTTTAACAAACTGTTTTGAATTTTAAAATAAAATAAATAAAAGTAAATAAATGAAACTATTCATTTTTATCATTTCAATTTTCCTTAAATTATAGGATAGGACCCAGTCCCATATAGATTTTTTTAAGGGGGTTTAGGGTCATCCCCTGGCCAATTTTCAAACAAAATGCATTCCCTGGGTATCTGAGAAGTAATTTTCACAGATAGTTGGAAACAACAAGTTTTTCATGTTAAAAGTATTCATCAAAGTCTAAAGGGGGGGGCCTAGGTCGGATGCCCCTTTAAATTTTGAATACATATGTGAGATCTCGCCACAAATTGAGTCGCATCGTAGGTGAGGTCAAATTGAGATAATCACCAAAGTAGGTCTGAAGTCAACTTTTTTAGAAATTTAGTTTTAATCACAATTATGAGTACTGTGGTACTTATATTTTATTATTATATACATTGTTTACATTATATACATATTACATACAATATATTATTATACATTATATACATTATACATTATATACATTTATGCTGTTTTATAAGATTTATAGTCTTTTACTTGTTTATTTTTTTATTGCTTTATGGGTGATTTTTGCTAAAACATGTTTCCATATATGAAAACTTCAAATGTTCATGTCTTTGGATCTACTTACAGACAGTATCCAATGAATGTCATTTAAAGTGTAGATTACAGCTTATATTATGCTCTATTGGAGTATCAATAACTCCATTTTGGAATGTCGTACCATGAGACTCATTTTGTGGTGAGACCTCACATATAAGAATGTTACTTAAAATGTAGTATGCGTTCCACTCTACTACTCCTATAATACGAGAATACTGAATCTAGTTTACTTCATACAAATGCTCTCATAACTATCATTGGAGATATTACACGGTAAAAAAAATATAATTCAAAAAATCTAAACCCAAAATCACAATTTCATTCATTTTTACCTTTAATAATATAATATACTATAATCCATTTAATATTTAATCAAGGTTTTTATAATCGTCATAAACGAGGCTTTTAGTATAATGCGTTCTGTTAAGTACCAACGATTAATATTATTATGTTGGTGAAACCAAAAAGGCTACCGTACAATGAACTGACAAGCTCACGCATTGACATATGATTACACATCAGCGTATAAAGAGTTTGCTCTGTCATTTTGAATAAAAAAAAAAACTTCCATATATATCCTGGGGGTAGGGGTGCAGGGATGTAATTATGCAGGGCAGAGGTGGGCAGGGCCGCCCACCCTAAAAATGTTACACCCACCCTAAATCTTACTTTCAGACCTTCCACCCAACATAATTTTAACTTTCCACCCACCCTACAGCCTAGCTCACACCTTTGCGTTTCGAGCTTTCGTTCGGCTGCGTATTGCCCAACGCAACCTAACGCAGCCTAACGTAGCACTACGCAATGAAACGAGCTAATACAACGTCAATAGGCAGACTAGCGCAGAGGCTTTGCGTTCTAGCTCGATAGTTTGAAGTTTTTTCAAACATCCGCAACTAAACACAAGGTAAATATCCATGCAAGGTAAGACGAGTGGCAACCAGCTAATGCGAACAAGGACAAGCAACACCGAGCTGCTTAACCCAGGCCAACGCAGCCTTTTTTCTAGGTCTTTAACCATTGCAGAACATATTCTTAAAAAGTTTGTGAATGCTTCTTGGTTTTTGGCTTTTAATTCCCTAATCAGCTTTTTGAATTGACCCTGGTCATCTCTTCTTCCAAGATCGAATCCAACAACTTTGAGGCCAGATATGATTTCGTCGATGCACAATATCCCTGGCACATACCATGATTCGACCTTTTCCGTCCAGCTGAACCAAAATCTTAAATTAGTGCAAAGTAGAGGTGTTTTGCAAAGGCATGGTTCACCAAATCGATGGGTGTTATCTATATTTGCAGAGAGTATGACTGATAGGGCAAAATAACAATAATTTATATGTTAACGCAACTCTCTACGAGCTCGTACGCAGCAAAAGGAACTGACACGTAGTAGAACGAGCGGGAAGCGAGCGAGAACGAACAGCTTTCGAGTTAAAAGCGAGTGGATGAGCAGTAAAACGAGCTAGTGCGAGCTGCTAGCGAGCAACAATCGAGTGGCGAACGAGGTAAACACGCAGCGGGACGAGCAATACTCGTATTGAATCGTACTGTCACGACCAACCATAGGCAATCGTTTTTCGAAATCTGCACGAGCTACAACGCAAGAGTGTGACTGCTACCGAATATTTTGTCACGGTGCGTTAATGCTGCGTTCGGCTAATGCAACTATACGCAGCTAAAACCGCAAAGGTGTGAGGTAGGCATAAAGCCGGGCACTCACTGCGTCGCGCGGCGGTCGTACGATGGTCGCTCCTTTGTGTGTGGTTGCCAGGCGTTATGACAGTCTTCTACTCGTCGACCGACATGGTTTTTTTTAGTGATTTATCTGTTGAATCCCTAAAAAAATCCGTCAGCCGACGTGTAGAAGCCACATCTGGAAATCACACATCCCCCCCCCCCACACACACACACAGGGAGCGACAACTTAGTCGTGCGACAGTCTTACGACCATCGCACGACGCAGACTGAGTGCCTTGCTTTAACAAACAACTTCCTAACAATTCATCCAGGACGAATGGTGTTCTTGACACACGCCCTCGTAGTCTATCTTCATATTGCTATATATTTGCTTATTTGTATTACATATTTACATTGCGCATCGAAGTTCAAGTTTTGTTTGTGGATGGTCCTTCAGAAGACGATTATAGTATATCGCGGTGCCTAAGAATATATGTGCTATTTTGAATAGAACGGGGCTGATAATACAAGGTAGGCTACATAACATTAGTATAGTAACCGGATACGATACCGTAGTATAATGAAGGACAGACAGACAGACGGAGAGTGAAATAAGTTCTGTAAAGCATCGATAAAATAGTGATAATGCAATTCTATAATTATGTGATTAAGCCTATTAGCGATGATAAGATACATATTATTTTTCCAGTTGATAGAGGAAAAATACTTATGGGTCGGCATAGCTTGCGACTACAATCAGTGCATTTGACATTCTGTACCCCTCGGGTACCCATTAATACTCTCGAGTGAAAAATCGGTGCAAGCAGGCAGGCGCGGATCCAGGATCGTAGGAAAGAGGGGGCGAAAATTTCCGTGTCCAGGGTTTAAAATGTAACATCATCATCATCATCATCATCATCATCGTCATCGTCATCGTCATCGTCATCGTCGTCGTCGTCGTCATCGTCGTCGTCGTCGTCGTCGTCGTCATCATCATCATCATCATCATCATCTTCATCTTCATCAGACACAGAATCGAATAGATTATAATCTAAAATTCGAGTGGGAAAGCAGATTATCACGAAACCTCGGGAGAACCATGGTTCTGACATTGTCTGAAAATTTGAATTAAATAGGCCCATTAGTTTTTGAGATGATTGCAGACAGACAGACAGACAGGTGGAGCTCATTGCAATACCCTCTCCCCAGTAGGGCGAGGGTAAAACGATGAATTGGAATAGATGCGTTTATAGGTTTACTATAAAGATATGATTAAAAGTACCTGAGTTTTGAATCATCAACAAATATTAGGTAAGGTTTACCTGATTTTTTTTTAATGAAGCTGAACTATTGCTATTGCAGCTGCAACATTCATTGCATTTGTACCTCCCAGGATAGGACTACATTATTATATGTAAAGAATTATTATTTCATCATCATCATCATCATCATCATCATCATCATCGTCATCATCATTATCATCATCATCAGGGCCGTAGCAGAGTTGAAAACAGACGAGGCAAAGTCTGGGGGTCACGAGGATTCCAGAGACTGTAACCCTCTGTCGGATGTCGGAGTGTGAGTTCCATTTAAAAAACCAAATTTTGAAAATTTCAGACGAGGCGACCGCCTCGGACTCCTCATCTATGTTTAATGACACCAAATCGTGTCGACAATGTCTTGTAACCTGTCAGAAAAAAATTATGCAACTCTAGCACCTAACAAATTCCGTTGAATATTGTGCCAATTTTTTTCGGGTAAGGTAGAGATGTAAGTTCTTGTTTAAGGCAACAGTGCACCCCTTACCTCCATGATAAGCACCGCCCTACGGACAAGCATCATTCGAGCGCTGCACCTTGATTGATTACAGTAGGCCTACTGTCTATACACAACATGTATGTCTATGCAAAATTAGTTGATCATTTTTGTTAGTTATCTTGTTTTTATTTGATGTCAATCGATGTTTATTTGTTGATTAATTGATATACTGTAGACAAAGAATTCAAGTAAGCATCGCGCTACGGATAACCGCACCGTCGAGCGCTGCACCTTTGTTTTTGTTGCTTGTACAAACTTCGGCTATTAGTACCACCACCGCGGTAGGGGCGGACTTAAAGATGGCGCAACTGGTTGGAAATATTGCACCCCCTTTCCCACTGTCGCACAATCCTGATCCGGCCCTTGTATAGGCCTAGTTACGTAACGAATATTTTATGCCCCTAATATTAAAAGGCCGCAAAAATCAAAGGTAAATGATATGTTTTTATTGTCAAACTTAAAACGCAGGAAAACGCCCGCACCATGGTTGAAATATTGCGCTCCATTCCCCCACTGTCGCACAATCCTAAACCAACCCTTGTATATATAGTCCTAGTTACTTAACGAATAATTTATGCCCCTCAGAAAAACCGCAAAACACACCAATGGTAAATGTTGTTTAAATTTGCCAAGCATAAAACCCAGAACACGCCACGCACCATGGTCGGAAATATTTCGCCCCCTTCCCCCACAGTCGCACAATCCTGATCCTACCCTGGTATAGTCCTAGTTAAGTAACGAATTATTTTATGTCCGTAATTAAAAAGATCAATAGAAATTGGGTCACGATATATTTTAGTGATTTTATAGTGGATCCATTGAGAATTAATTAACAAGGGAATACTAAAACAAACATGGTTTATTATGTAGAACGAAATATTACCGGTATGTGCGTATGTCATATTGATTTATTACATATCTTTAACAAGGTAAGTAATACTAAGACTTTGATGCAGTGCACTGGTCCGAAACTACATTCATTATATTAAAGAAATAACAGTTATACGATGTTATTTGATAGTTTTAATATGGGTCGGGGTTGAACAACAAATGACAATATATTTACTATGTAATGGCAAAACAAAATGAATTATCAGTTGTAAACATGGATGACTTCCGATGGATTTAGTAGATTGGCGTTGGAGCGTCCACGACTTAGTACATGCTGTCTGTCATCACAATGTATAACTGAGTTATACACAAATACACGATTGTAATGTAGTGTAAACATGTAGGCCTAGTTATAGGTCTATGTTAATATGTTATGCCTTAGGGTGAGATTCACGCCAGACGCTATTCGATTCGGAACGATTAACGAACCAAAATGAATTAAAAATAAGAATAAATCTAAAATATCTTTGTGTTGCAAAAGTAGAACGGTTTTTAAATAATGTCAGGCATTTTTTAAACTCCAGCTATCGGAAGCTCTAGAACCACTCTGATTACTGTAATGGATCTTTTTGTTTGTGACGGTCGGAAAAACTAGAGGGCGCTTGATTATTCTAAAATAACTAATAGGGAATTGAATCGGCGATTGAATTTCATTTCAACTTAAAAGTTAGTCTTGGTTCAAGACGATGATTCGGTTTAATTAGTGAAAGACGATTAAAAGGCACCCATTGCGTTCCATAGCAGGTGGATCGTCATACCTTTCTGATGTTTTAAATGCATATTAACACCAAACCTCACTCCACTAATCATCATCCACTGGTGGCGCATTTCATTAAACATTTATAATATTCAGACTTGGAGCAAGTCAACGTTTTACCCAGTCGACTACGCGTCGACTACACTATACTAACAAACGGTTGAACATTTGGAGGGTGCTTGGTTGTTATATTTCATTGTCCTGAATGAGAATTGAACTTAACCCACTCGGCGAATCTTCCGTTGAAAACAAAACTTTTAGAGGTTTAGAAGAAAATAAGGATTTCAAAACAAATTAATTTAATAATCTATATAACACTTTTTCATGACGATTTTATACAATTAAAAGAAGATGATACTGTCGTATCTCATCAAGATAGTACTTATTTCTTAGAAGGCCTCTATCCTATCACTGTATTTTTCGCGCCGCCTTGAAGGTTGACACGAACAAAATTGAGTAGCAATCAGAAACCGTAGGCTGCGGTAAGCATAATACGAAGGCAAGGTATTGGGTAAAAAAACCCACAAAGAAACATCTGATTAAATTGAATAAAAAAATGAATAAAAAAGAATTGAGCATGTGTTAGAAAACAAATGCGCATATTCAGTCAATTAATGACGTCAGATGATGCTTTATGGTCTCTTTGGAGCAAACTGACCATGCGAAAATTAACATCAGAACAGTCCATATCCCTTTTAGAATTCGAGACAGGTCCGACACAGCTGCTAACTGGAAATTCTCCGTTGCCGAGTGATTTAGGGTTATTCAAGGTACGTTAAAGGGCTACGACACAATAGGTAGCAAGCTTAGTTGCTAGCAGTAACGAAAATTTAGGTCATTTGATCAAGGACTTATAACTATAGAGTTATAATTCCTTGATTATATTGCTATACAACTTAAGCAAACATTGCCGATTTTACATTTCTGAGTTTACAATGTTGTATCTTGATATTCGTACTGCCAGGCTAAAATAAATCGGAAGATCTTTCGATCATTTTATAGGTTAAACAAATGTAAACGTTAAAAGAGGAAGGATCGGTGTTTTTTTAATTTTTGATAACGTAAATATCGAGGTTTTTCAAACTATTTCTTGTTTAAAAACGCATGTAATACTAATGAGAAACATGCAGTTTTATTTTTAAAACGGTAAAATATGCGAGAAACCGGAAAGAAAATTGGCCGGGAGTCAGGTTGAAAAAAAACCCCAAAACGGGAGTCTACTTGGCCAAAACGGGAGTGTTGGCATTGTCACGCACTGACCAAAGAACTGTTTTCTATGAAATTCGTTTCACATCTGTTTTCTATTCAGTTTAGGCCTACACATCGTCTAGATTTGGTTTCTAAGAACCACCTAAGCCTGGAAATACTCAAACCAAAAAAAAAAAAACATAATCCAATAACTGCATTGAAAATTATTTTATTTTCATCGAAGAAACCATGTTTCTTTTAACATCTATCTCATGAATTACAAAAAAAAATCATCATCGTGATCATCATCATCATCGTCATCATCATCGTCATCATCATCATCATCATCATCATCATCATCATCATCGTCATCGTCGTCGTCAACGCCATCATTCTCGTCGTCGTCATAACGAAGCAACAAAATTATAAAGTAAATTTTGAAAATCTTTGCTAAACTTGCAGAGAAGCACATCATCACGTACTGCAATATTTCGTTCTACCGATGGCAACTCAGCGATTCCTATTACCGTTATCAATAAACGATTCAGTTTTTAAATCTCGAAGATTATTTTTTTTAAGTAAAAACATACAGACATGATGGCTATATTATTTTAAAATAACCTTTCAAATCTGGAACGTTAGCAAGAAGCCAATTCCAGTCTTAGCCCAATCGACAAGCTGACCAAAAGAACAGAAAAAAAATCGAATCAATAACAATTGGCGGACTCTCACGCATAATACATGAGTCTCACAAATTGTGAGCTTTGTGGGCGTCTCACAGAATAAGTTCTCTCACAAGAATTCCCACGCATAGACAGTCATTCAAATAGGCCTAGTTTTTCTCAAACATGACAGACAATATTAAAGCAAACTTACTGTAAAACCGGCCCCGAAAGGAAGTGGGAATTCGGACAAAAACGGGAAAATGACCCTTGTCTCGCGCATCGGCGCCAAAAAACGTTGGCAGGCATTGTTTAATTTTATCATTATTGTAAGTGCTTCTTATAATGTAATAAATTAAAGGAATATGGTTAAAACGTTTAAATTGCATCGAACAAGATGAAGGAATGGCTTAGGCATCGGCTTCTCACTGTATAATTACTGGAAATAACAGGCTAAGCCCCTGAAATTGATGACAAAATTATTGTAAAACAGCCCAAATAACAAACCCTATCGGATGTTGAGAAGTAAAATAAAACGTTATTTATCCTGTTTGTAGACTTTTCTGGTAACACCTGACCCTATACTACCATTTTATTTGACACTACGGTTATTTTCCTGACAAGGGGTAACGCACTTATTTTCTCTGGGCGGGAGGGGGGGGGGGAGTGCTAAAAGCTTCTATTTATGCAGCTTTTATTAATGTTTTACTACCTCCGCAGGTGGTGATTTAGCACCCCAAGCACTTCACCCCCATACGCTACTGAATTACCTATCTTTTTATCGCCCCACCCCACCAATCTTGGATCCAACCCAGAATATACATTAGGGCCTACGATCCATATTAAATACCTAAATTAACATTTATGTTATGAAGAGTTCAGTAAGAATGACCAATACATGTTTCGCTTAAATGACACTCGAATAAACAAGCTTAATATTCTAACTATGATTTCTATGTCATAATATTAATATCAGAACGTTCGTGTTAGCAATATCGCTTGCACATTGGCATTTACAAGCACTAGTTTAAAAATCGTTTTTAAAATATGTTGAGAGTGTAAGGGTTTTACAAAAAAAAAAACAGTACATTTATATTATTCTTATCATTATTTGGTGTGCTTTTTTGTGATTGTCGAAAAATTGAGATTTTGCTCTGATTAATTAAGTATATTGTTTCAAATTGTTTCTTAAAATCCCTAAGGGGAATTGAACCCATTCCCGAATTTCATTCCAGGTAACAAGTCAATCGTTTTATCCAATCGGCAAACAAACGCTTCACAACAGAGCTGTGTTTTAGAAGAAAAAAATAACAGTTGGAAACTGGTAAAAAATCTTGTTTTAATGTCACGAAGTGTACCTGAAACCATCAGGGGCGACGGAACGTTTTTTGGGGATAGGGTTAAATTTTTCTCAGCTACCCCAGCCCGGTTGGAATTTGATGGGCCTCTAAATTTGTGCTTTCCTGATCCCTGAAGGTGGTTCCATGGCCGCAATATTCATATTTACCGTATTTACATGCTGTTTTTGAGTTGTGAGTTGCTAATTTTTTTAGTTGGAGTGACATTTCAGGGGGACTGTCTCCCTGAGTTCTCACGGGGGTGGGGGAAGACGCGTCCCCCATCCCCCTCTTTCGCCGCCCATGGAAACCATGAACACATTTCGTTTCCGATTATAGATGAACCTCCCTGTGCGGACACCTCACATACCGGACACTAATTGAATGATCCGTTTGATCTTCCTACCTAATCAGTGCATTTCGTACATCTCGTAAACGGACACCCTCGCGTAACCGGACGCGGACACTTCGTCAAATCCAGATTTTTTTTTGTGTTTTAATCCATAACCGTACAAGAAATACAAATTTTTGTACAAAATCCTCCCCTATTTTCGCCAAAACGTAATTGCGCCCCCCTTAATTTAGGTGCGCCGGGGCCAAAATTTACAGGAAAAACCTAAAATACGAACCAAATTAGGGTACCAGGGGACCAAAATGGGGCTATAACCTCGTCAGTGAAGATGCAGCAACCACGCCCACCCGGACTAGAAAAGTGCGCCCCCTCTTTCGGCGGATCCTGGATCCGCGCCTGTAATGGCTGAAAATCATACCTTATTACTCATCTTATGATCAACAATAGGCTATTTAATTAAATATAGAATGTAATGTCTAGAAATTTGTGTAGAGAAGGCCGTGAAATGTTGGACATGCGCGCATACGTTTGGCTCTCTATCGGCCAAAATTCTCGTAAGCGGACAACTCCCGTAAGCGGGCACTTTTTCAAACCCGATGGTGTCCGCTTACGGGAGGTTCAACTGTACAAGTCAACCGTTTTACACAACAATCGGTCAACTATCACTTGACAATAGGAGTGAGTTTTAGAAAAAAAACCGAACGACGGGAAACTTGTAGTAAAAAAAAACATTAGCTTTATATAGTCCCGAAGTCCCGAATGTTTTCGAAAGAAAATAACGACCGATTGGAAATTTATTTTAATGTTTGTTTTGCGTTGTCCAGAAGTGGACATAAACCCGCACGCGCATTTCATTTGTCAACCGCTACACGACGATCGGTTAACTATCACTTTACAGCAGGAGTGAGATTTAGAAAAAATAACGAGCTGTCGGAAACTTGTTTGAAAATAATATAGGCCTATGCTTTCAAATGCACATTTCTTAATAGAAAACAGTGTTTACATAATTTAGAAGGACGGCACAGAGCCGGAGCTCATCCAAATACGAGTGCTTGTTTTAATAGAAAAGATACAAAAATAGATGGAAATGTCATTGTTTTCCATATTAGGCCTAAAAAAGTGTTTATCGACGAGATCTAATTTTGTACAGAAGGTGTTAGTAAATGGATGAAAACAGATGTTCAAAATGGTTAGTTCTTTTTCGTAGAATGTCGTCGTAAAACTCACTATAATATTTTTATGAACTGGAATTTATCATGATTTTGTACGGACACAAATTGTGATGGCTATTTGTCATTCATATGACTGATTTATAAGCCACATGTGTTAATTCATCTCCTTGTGGCGACGTTGTACTGTATATTAAAAGCTAATCATCCATAAAATCAAAGTAAAAAAATATCGTAACTTAAAAAGCATAATCGCCAACTATTTATAGTATTGCAAAGTCACCGTGGTATCAAGACGGTGTTTTATAATTCTATTTTTAGATGCAAACAAGCCCCTTACAGCGAACACGGCGCCCACCCTCCCCCACCACTACATTATCGCCAAAACGTAGTTGCGCCCCATTTTTATTAGGGGAACCAGGTCGAAAATTGAGGCCGGAAATAAAAACATGGACATAAATATGGGCACAAAACACGACAAATGGGCAAAAAACCTCTTTTCTTATTTTTTCTAGCTTCTAAAAATCAAAACTGCAGAACAACCCCCTCGGGATTTGGAAATGTTTCCCCTAGGCCTACGTAAGATGACGATCGAAGAAAATTGAGTGTACCCATTGTTTAATACAAATTGTTGTATAAGGTAATTATCATAAGAGGTAAAATATTGGGTTACCAAACGTTCGTTTTTAAATTGTGCTTGTGAAATTGCGGTCGGGATTGAGCCTTCACCGGGCCCAATTTTTATAGTATAATAGGCCTTGGTGTGATTTCAAAATTTCATGTCCCCCGTATGTGGCCACCTTTTGTGAAAAGTTTAATGGCATCGTTTTACTTCACTTAGCACAGGTGTTGTGTTTCAGGTTATTTTTCTTCAGGGAATTTTGATATTGTTTTATAGTACATCGTCTGAACTTTTCATTATGTAAGAAATTATATTGAGTTTATGTAGCCAAACTCAAAGAGTTGCTAATTTTGCAAAGATTGTACGCAAGAACGTCAGTCATAATAAACAAAGGTCTAAAATAGAAAGCATCCTATCCGTAGGCCTAATATACTCGTGCATAAATCAAGGCTTAAATTCGCAAATTTATTACGATCAAAATTAGGAGGGGCAATGGGTACTGATGCTCCTACCCTTACAACAATTTGAATATCTTTCTCGTTGGTTAAGCGCATTTGGGGCAAGGCATGGCAAAACCACCAAGTTGTCGCATAGGTTTTTCAGAAATAAACCAAATAAAAACAACCCAGGGAATATTAAGAAATGTTTGTATATTTTATTCCATAACTTTAGTTACATTTGTCCGATTTTGACAATTAAAAGCTTATTAAATGGGAATAGAGTTTAATATTAACTCCATTTTTTTCATTTTGCGACAACTTGGTGATTTTGACATGCCTTGCCCCATTTAGAAACACTTTGAAAGTCAACTAGATGAAGCTTAGATAACCACTGCTACGTTCCAAACTTGCTATTACAAAAGTAGGCCCAAGCCTATAAACATATTCCACATTGGGGCTAACATGGTACCTATCTATGGGGTCATGCCCCACCAATAATCCATCGATCTCCCTAAACAATACCACTCTGCGTGAGGTGTTTATATCTAATCAATATGCCATTTACACGTACGTTCACCTGTGTTTTTAGCAAACCCTAGGCCACTGGGGTCTGTGCCAATCGGTAACATCTGAACAATTTGGGGTGCATCAAATTTTAGGGATGAGTTACTCCGATTATACCTGTCCAGTCTGAGTAACTTAAAGGGATTTCAGTTTAATCGGTCGCTGTATAGATTAAGAATCTTGGTGATTCTGTTTAATTCGTGAAAAGACAATCTAAAAGGCACTCATCGTGTTCCATTTCAGTAAAGACTTGGGGCAAGTCTTACGATTCTAAATATGGACAGTAATGAAAAAACACGAAAAGATTATGTGGGTCAACAAAAACACATTGTAACGTTATAATACAGTTACAACAGGGATTTAAAAAAATCTGTATTTTACACGCCTACTGTGAAGGGACCTATAATCTAGGCTATATAAGCTAAGCCACAAGAGGCATGATTTTAAAAATTGAAAATTCAGTTATATATTGATGAATTAGGAAAATACACATTATTATCTTTAACATGAAAAAAGACAGTTTCATACGATGTTTCGTTCTAAGGTTATGAACAATCGAAGTTCAAACATTTAAAATGTAAGTTTTTAAAAGATTTGAGAAAATGCATTTGGAAA
The DNA here is from genome assembly GCA_025631205.1 of Nesometra sesokonis. Taxonomy (NCBI): domain Eukaryota; kingdom Metazoa; phylum Echinodermata; class Crinoidea; order Comatulida; family Antedonidae; genus Nesometra; species Nesometra sesokonis. The sequence continues at coordinate 906 of JAOTQE010060859.1, read as the reverse complement.
TTGCTTATCTGTACTGTTAAACCAGTGTCATTTTAAATTTCATTTGACCATTTGTCTAACCTGAAAATTGTTAATGCATTAAGAAAGAAACTGTAGGTTAGGCATACTGAGGAATTATGAAAATACACATTATGTTTAACATGAAAAAAATCAGTTTCATACGATGTTTAGACAAAACATTGAACAATTTGACAATTGTGGTAGAGCCAAATCAAATGAGACATAAGTCGCAAATGCTATAGTTTTCTAAAATAGGCAGAAATTTAAAAAACTGTCATTTTTTCAAGTTTTATTTTATTTAAATTATATATATTCATATAATATTCAATTATCATACTACCTTAATAATTTTTAGATATATGATCAAAATATGCTTAAAAATGTAATTTAAAGTTACATTGCTTAGTCAATGTATACTGATAAACAATTTTCAAGTTCGTACATTTTAAATGTTCGAACTTCCATTGTTCATAACTTCGCAAAGAACAATCCTTTGAAACTGATTTTCTTTTTCCTGTTAAAAATAATAATGTGTAGTTTTATAATCTCTCTGCCACAATTGCTGTTGTTGTTTCGGTCTATTGTGGAAAACTAGCGTTACGAATTATGCTTGACTTTGCTACACGTGTACCTATGAGGACGGCTGTTTGAGGGGAAAATCAAAGGGGAGCATTTGTAGGCCCTATTTTGTGTCTTTTTTCTGATGAAACTAATGATACACTACATCAGGCATTAATGGAGTAGAAATTCAAAGGGCAGATCCTTCCAAAATCCACCAAAATAAAATTCTTTGGAAATTTACCTGTTTATTATTTCTAAAATAATAAAAATGAGGCTAGTCGTGGCAAAACCACCAAGTTGTCGCGCAGGAAGTTATTGAGAAATAAGCAAATAAACAACAGGAAA
>JAOTQE010060848.1:0-18683 GCA_025631205.1 Nesometra sesokonis | reverse complement strand
TTTACCAATCGAATACGAAAAGTACTTAACAGATGTTCTGTTGAGCACGGAAGTTCCCATTCGAATACGCCAATTGTCATATTTTATAAAAAAACAAAATTACTTGGTATGTGCACTTAATCTGGGCACGCACTGCATTGTGCGCTGGTTGCAAGTTGCTAGACGTACAGTCTTCAACTCGTCAGGCGATGTTTTTTTTTAGTGATTTAACAGGGAAATCGCTAAAAAAAAACTTTCGGCCGACGAGTAGAAGACTGTCATGGCAACAATTTAGTCCGACCGTCGTACAACCAACGCAAAATGCAGTGAGTGCAGGCTTTACATTCAAATTAGCATATTTTGTGTTATTAATTGAAGTCTATTCCAGCCGTCCTTTAATAACCTTTGGTTCAAAAAATATCTTCCCTTTGAAACACATTTGCTCCTGTTCACTCCTACCTTATGTACAGTGCAACAGATGTTTGTTTGCATTTGGAAGTTGTATGTTGAACTCTCTAGCATTTTATTCAGTATAACAAAAACCAACTTACCTTTGCTGTTGGTCTGTGACTTCTCCTGAATGTTTGTAGTTTAAATCTGTAAAAGGAGCTAAAATTTGCTGAAAGATAAAAAATAAAAGGATTTATATTTTATGATGGAGTAATAGTGTGGCATTGCAGTCATATTTGGTAATCAAAAATTTGACGACAATCAAACTTAATGTAACTTTCAACACTAAAATTAAGTCTTATTGAAAATGTTATAGATTATTAAAAATCAGTAATGAAATGTAGTTTGATTTATATAGCGCCTTATACAGTAGAGTCTCAAGGCTCTGTGGACAAGATGATACACATTCATATGACTTTTTACTCCCCTAAGGGTCACGTCATGTCCTGTCCTGCTGCCCGATACAGGTGCTTATTCATCTGTCCACGGCGGGGATGAATGGACCAATACACCGGGGTAACCCCTACTCATCACGAAAGATTTACTGGGTTCTTTATAGTGTACACGAGCGGTATGTGTACAGTGGGCTTACGGTTTATAGTCCTTATCTGAAAAGACTTATTCCATCACCAGAACCATGGTGCGAGCGGGCCTCGAACCCATGCTGTTCTTATTGCTATGGTTCACGGTTCCACTCCCTTACCACTCGGCCATACAACTCGCACAAACTGTACAATGTGATGGACATTGAAGGTCCATTGACTATCATGTTGAAATTGTCCTTTTAAAATCTAAAAATAATCAAGAATCAGAAGGATTCAGGAGCATACTATGTTATCAATAACATTGTAGTAGTATCAATAATATTTTTACTGGGATGCAATTATGTAGAGCAGAGGTGGGGGCAGGGCCGCCCACCTTAAAAATGTTCCACCCACCCTAATGCCTATTTTAAGACCTTTTTTCACCCATCCTAATTTCAATCTGCCACTCACCCTATTTTTAGTCATCATGCCACGCATCCATACATTGTTGCTGACCCAACCTTGGATTTTTCTAGTTACATTCGTTTTTATTTATCTGTATTTTTTAGGGCTCCTCGTAATCGGCTAATCCTGGATGGGTCACCCTCTTGAAATATGGTTAAATATATAAATACTGTAATTATCAGAGGATAGTACTACTGTATTTTATTGTAAATGATAATGATTGTGGAGTACAATGTGAAAAATTGCTTAACGTCTCATCTGAAAGACGGTTTGCCATTAACTTGTATTTCAACCATCCAGCCAAAATACGTAGACAGTGGCATGGACTTTCGATCGAACTGGAGACCAGCGAGTCTCCAGTATAGTATAGTATAGACCCCATTTACACTAAGAGTTTGGACCGGCCCAGGGGCGACCCTGGATCTGTAAGTGTAACAATCCAATTAATTCGGGCCAACCCTGGACAGAACTAAGGCCGGCCCAAAATTAGACCACCTCGTGAGGTGTTCCAAATGAGTTGGGCCGGCCTACGCAGTGAACTGTAGCGCAACATTGCGCAGTGCACAGACATGCAAATTGTTTACATACACACTGAGCCTTTCTTGGAACGTAAGTGTAAACATGCTAGATCAGGCCCAAACATTAAATTTGGACCCAATCCTGGGTCGGCCCAGGACCCAATCCTAAGTGTAAATTGGGTCTAAGATACCAACCTCCAAATCTAGACTAGACCGTAGGTGACACCTGGTATGTGGGTAATTCAATAGATGCATGATGGTCATAATCACAGACTCGTTAATCCTATCAACCTGTGAGTCTATGATATTACGTATTAAAGTTGCAATTCCACCAGCTTGTGCAAATACATCTGTGTTTGTAATTGCTGTAGAGAAACAAAATTGTATAATTAATTTTAGAATTAAATAAAACTTCATTCCTGATGTTAATATCATAATTCAAAATATGGCCTAAAATGAAGTACATTGTTGGCCCTCGCCATCACTCCTGAAAAAAAAAAAAAGCAGCTTAAAAGTTTGTTTTTTTTAAGTCCAATTACAAAATAGTTTATGATACAAAATTCCAACTAAAAAAAGTGGGTGGATCTCCACTTCACAGCAGGGTCACATCAAGGGTAAGCACAGTATATTTTCATAAAACACTAATTTTGTTTGGATACTTTGAGGGAGATACAGAGAAAATATTGTACAAATCCATGACCAAGAATTGCTACAGTGAGTACAATATTTTTCTGATCAATAAAAATTAGGCATACTCTACTCCAATTATTATTCAGTTACTCTATGAAAAGGACAAGATAAGGTTAAAAGTACATGATTGAAAATTAATTTTGTAGACTGTGTAGGATCATGGAGAAAGTAGTTATTTCTTACTGTGAACTGATTGAAATGAGAAAAACAAGGTAATATGCTTAGCATTTAAGCAATTTACTTACCTAATTCACATAAAGTTGCAAGGCATGCACGTTGCATTCGGTCTCGTTCACTTTCACCATCATTTGCAATGGCAACTATAACATTTGCTAATGATTGTGGAAAGAGTTCTGGAGCAACAGCAAGAACCTGTAATAAAATTAATAATAAAACCATCAAATCTACAGAACTGTCAACTCGGAAAACCAGATTTCACTCTAAGCTACATCTTTATCAATTGTCCAAAATTCAATGTACAATAGGTTAACTTGACTCTTTCTAATTCGATTGAAATTTCTTATAATTAATTATTTTTTTAAATCTGAGCTTGGTTTCGACTGATTTTTTAAAATGTTTTAACTTGTTTCCAAATGTTTGTTATATCCGTCCAAAATTCTTTTTAATTGTTGCACATTAGATAGACAATTCGGTAAAACCTTTTTTTAAACTGCAATTACATTCATTTACTTGTTGAGGAATATACAATTTTTTTACAAGTCCTTGATTGTGTATTTTTTCCTTCTACAACCCTGTTCAAATTGTCAAGCTTTACTGTAGTTGGCCGAGCGGATAAGACGATTGAATTGTAATCTACAATTACATTTACACACTTGAGGAATATACAATTTTTTGAAGGTTTTTGACCATTCATTATTTCCTTCTATGTTCTAATTGTCAAGCAGGTGCGTATCCAAGAATTGGCGAAGGGGGGTGCTCGGACCTTGGTTGGATTTTGACACACAAAAAAATCTTTTTCCCCCATTGTGTTACCCAATTAGCATGTTCTTCATAGTGCAATTTATAATTTTGTGGTGTTTTTCCTTACAGTATAATCCTTCTCCATCTAAAAAAAAGGGAGGTGCTCGAGGCCCAGAATTTCAAATTTTTATCCTAATTTTATTGTTTTTTTTGCCTCTGAAGGACGGTGCTCGAGCAACTTAGCACCCCTAGATATATCACTTTCACTGTTACTAATTGGGGAAAACATTTGGCAGGTAACATAATAAATGTATGCACAGGTTTAATTTCTCTCTATGATGGCTATACAAAAAATGTTTTAAAACAATCAAGCGCCTCCTGACTTTTTATACCATCACAAAAAAAATCCATTACTAACTTAATTAGATGGGTAAATCTAGAGCTCCATCCAGCTGGACCTATACAATCCCCACATCCCAGGACAGTGCATTAACACTTATGAGATATGGATTGTGACTACAAGTGTTAACCCTTTCCTCGGTACTATCGGGGATAAAAAAATGTCATTAAACGGCCTTCCACCGGTACTACCATGAGTATGATAATTGGCTATTGCTAAACCCGCCCTGTTTAGTTTTCATACCATCCTCGACAAATTTTAAATAAAAAAAAATGCATTCCCCAGAATATGCACCCTCTATAGTCTTTATGAAAAATTCATGTTTTTACCGAAAAACATTTTTTTTGTGTCTCCCTTGTTATAAAATGACGAAAATTTTTCAAACTTTTCATATGTTTATTAATAGTATGTGTCTTGCATTATGATCCAGTGTAAAAAAATTTATCCAATAAAAGTTACTTGGAGAAAAAGTGTTTTTTTTTCACAGATTTTATGAAAAATTTATTAAAAAATGGATACCGTGAAATTATGTGACATCATTATGCAAATTAACAATTTTTCCCCTTCCAAATAGGGCAACATCTTGCCCACACTAACACACAAAAATAATTTTGAAATAATATTGTTTAGTATATTTTGTACATTTATTTAAAAATCACCTCAAACATAGGTGGGACTAACACCCGGCAGTGAAAGGGTTAAAAAATCTGAATTTCTTCTATCTCCAAACAACTCAATTTTCATTTTTCATTTAGCAATACACGTTTTGCGACAATTCACACATGATTCATCAAAACATACCTCAAACATTTCACCTAAAAGAGAAGTCATACACACAACAATTTAGCAAAATTGTAATAACAAAACTTGTCAATATGATTGCCTACTAGTAGTCCCAACCACGCAATCCATATGACAACCCAATGCATAACAGTCAACAAAACAAAACAAGTCACTATTGGGACTTGTATCAGGAAATGAATAATTTCCATAAAATTATGATTTGTCTAGTTGGAGAGTTAGGGGCTTGTTGATACAAGAGTATATGACACAGTTTTGACAGCCTAACGAGGTACACGCGCTTGATTTAACTTGATCATAACATCTGTAATGACGGTTTCAGCTATTTGTTATACGGCTGCGAGGATGTTTAAGAGTTCAACAATGACTCATGTAGTCTGTTATTTTGTAGCGAGTGTTATGTGTTATTTCTTTTCAAAAACTGAAAGGGCATTAACCTATGGATGAATAATATGTACTATAGGTAGGATAATTTAGAATTTATGCTGAACTACTCAGGATAGTACAGTAGTTGGTTGTTATGTTTAAGTGACTCACAAGGTGAAAGAGTGTATACTATGAACTCATGTGCACTATAAAGGATCTAGTACATCTTTATGAGACGGATAGGGGTTACCCCGGTGTACTAGTCCACACATGACCCCTATCATGCACAGACGTAGTGAGTCTAATTCCAATACAAGCCAGTACTAGCTGAAAGACGCGGGTTGGACTGTAACCCATTATCTCCAGGTAACTAGCCTGGCATTCGTACCGAAAGACCACCGAGCTTGTACTAAGTGACTAGGAATAGAATTTGAGCCCAATAAGTAGTGATTACTGCAATGTATGTAATTGTAAGTTTTCATGTAAGGTAGAATACTAAATATACGGTAATTGTTTAACCAAAATATATAGCAAATACTCAGTACAATGAGAAACCTCACCCACAATCTCCAGGTAACTTGCCTGATATCCGTACCACTAGAATTCTATCCCTAGTCTCCAAGTACAAGTATTAACTTGTATTTTGAACCCTTCAGTCGAAACACAAGGAGAGTGTCTCCATGGTTCAATGCACAACATGGTGATTATCAACCAGTTAAGAATACCACTCTCTGTATAGAGTTTTATGAAATTTATAGAATATTAACAGTAGCACTTACACGTCTGATAAACCTCATGGCCTGAATCCGCTCGACATCGTTCCCTTGACAACTGTCTAAACACCTCACAACAAGAATATCGACCTGTAATTGTAACATGGTCTCGAAAGTTGCATGGTTCCTGAGTAGATATCGTAGCGCCCTCAAACATCCTGCTCTAACCTCCTTTGAGTCGTGTACTAGAGCAACTCGAAAACAGCATACAATCTCAGATATGGTAAAGCCAAGTCTGTCACTTCCTGATACAGAGTCTAGTAGCTGAAAGAAAATAATAACAATTTCTAAAATAAATTAGCTAATGAAGCATTGAGTTGAAATGATTTGCTAATTTACAAATTGTTTCTGTTGTGATAGAAAATATACTGTACTATAGCTGTTAGGGATTTTTTGTTTTTAGGCTTGGGTCTATTATAGATATGGATAAAAAATTTTTTAAACGAATAATTAAATAGAATTAACATAAGTATTTACGTTGATTTAATGTTTTGAAACTTTGGTTCTTACTGGAAAGTCCTATTTGGGAGAGCTAATTGTAACTTTAATCCAGAAGAAATGGGTTTACATGGAAGGAGTGTTGAGAGGCTTTGGGTTTTAGCATTACATCTTAATCTTATAAGATTACTATCTCCAGCCCCAAAGTTGGAGGAGGTAATGGTTTTGCCTCTGTTTGTTTATTTGTTTATTTGTGTACTTCCTAAAGGGAATGTTTATCAGAAAATCTGAAAACTTTGCCACAATGTTCTTTGACTAAAAACATTGGGGTGATTAAATATTGAAGGCAGAGTAAAAGGTCATGGTCAAGGTCATGCAAAAGGTCAAATTCACGTAATCAGCCATAACTTTTGGCATAGTTGTCACAGATTTCAAATGCGGTTTATATTTAAGTGAAAGAAAGTCCATACCAAATGATGGTAAATTGAAAGGGCTGAGTCAAATGTCACGGTCTAGGTCGAGAAAAACGTCAAATTTACGTAATCAACCATAATCAGGCTTATATTCCAAACTACAAAGTGTATTAAATTGTGACCTTGAATCTTGTGCAATTATGGACTTAATTGGTGGAGGTATGCCCTCTATTTCATCTGTTTTAAAGTTTGCTTCTATGAACCTATTAGAAGAATGATATAACTTTGGCCCTATATCGGTTAAAACAGTTTCAGTTTTCTCCAAATTGGAAAAATTAATTTCTATTTAATTATCTATTAATTAAATTATTTAGAAAAAAACAAGGCTGGGAGATAAACATTAAAAAGAAAACAAGAAACAAACCAGTACATTTCGCTTTTCCAAAGACTTAGGGTGAGTTCATGTTGAAATTACACTGGGTGGAAAATAAGTTTGGTGAAAGAAAATTTTGGGTGGCTCTGCCCAGCATGACATGGTTGTATATGCACACTGATATGCATTTCCTACAATTACCTTACCTTTACAAAGTTATTGAGATAACTCAACCGCCTTCCATGTGATATATCACTACTGCTTGTAACGTTTAATAAAATATCTCGTAAATTCTCAGCTGGTTCTGTAAAGAAAAAAATAATTAATTATAATCATTTCATGATACAATAAAGGAAATACTAAAAACGTAATATTGTTTAATAAGCATTTTTAAAAAAATTAACAAAAAAAGGTATACAGTTTTGAAAAAAGCAATTACATTATTATTACAAATTACAAATTTGACATATTTGTAATCAGATGTTCTTTATTTTAAATACCGTAGTAAATTAACCAACTTTTGACAATGTTTTCAAAATGCTGAATATTTTGCTTGGTATCATGACAACAAATATTGAAAATAAAACAATTTTTTAAATTTAAAAATTCAGATGAAAATATATATTCATGTAGAAGTTAACACACAGAGAGATATCAAAACATTTTGAGGTTGTATGAGAGGTGGGTGATGACTAAAACTGAACAATGTTTTTCAAGGGCTTAGTGCATACATGTCAAGTTTGTGTTTGGCTTGGCTTGAGATTGTCACCAAAGGATAGAAAATTAGACTTAGATGTTTTTTGGTGTACTCCAAGTAGATTTGAGGCCTCAAATTAAATCTTTAAAATATGCTAATAATATTAACATTTAAAAAAAAATATTTATATGTATAACTGATAAAACTGGATTTTCAGACCTCCAGGGCTTACAATTATGGAGATAGTGAAGGTTTTTAATATTTTGATATTGAATTTTTGTTTAAAATGTAGGCCTAGCTTGAGACTATTGGAAAAGCTTGAGATTTTAGGTGAGTGGCTTGAGAGCTTGAGGTTAGGGCAAAAAGCTTGAGTCTCACTCAAAATGCTTGAGACTTGGTAGGTATATTAGTGTTGAAGCTGGGTGGAGGGTCTTAAAATAAACTTTAGGGTAGGTGGAAGAATCTGAGTGTAGGTTGTATCACCTAACTTAGCATAGCACAATTCCATCTGTTAACCATGTCCTTCAAACAACCTACCTGGATCCACAGAGTTCTTAAGTTTGGAAACCACATCGTAGTTTTCAAACTCAACTGCCTTCCTTTCAGACCGATTAATTACTTCATTTCTGAACACGACCATTTTGTTTAATTTAGTTTTTAGTTACTTTACGTAATTCATTAAATTCATTCTTGAAGTGCCCAGTATAGTATACGTTCGCACAATTATGTATTTATCAAGGTTAATTAGTCTTGTGCAAAAAGAATTCAATCCAAATATGATGTAGTCCAAATACCATGTATCACAGTACGGTTTAAGTAGGTGTCTAAAAATAGTAACACTATGCTGCTTAAAAAACAACAAACCATGCCAATTAAAGAAACCATAAAGTGCTTCATTCTCTAGTATATGTATGGCACATAATATCAGTAAAGATAAAACTATATGCTGAGTCTGCAAAAAGGATTGATGGACAAGACAAATGCGTCAACATCTACATACAGAAGTCCCGCAAATATAACTGTAAATGTTTTTTATCCAATATGTACAGTATCAACAGCATGCAATGTCCATAAAAGTTGCAATCTGTGCTGCCTATTTTAGTTGGAACAGGCTTGATAGACAAATCATGCATCAATAGCTACATAGTAAAACTTGTAAACATAATTACACAACATAAAGTGCTTTGTCCTCTTGTATAATAATGGCACAAAATATCAGCAAAAGAACAGATTGTATGCTATGTGTTTCTAGATGTAGCAACTTGAAAAAGTTGGAAAAGACAAGTCAACGATTTCTACATAAACCTCACAAACACTGTAGCGGTTTGTCCTATAACACAAGTGTGCAATGGCAGCAAATGTACAGACTGTATGTTGTCTGTATCCAGATGTAACAGGTTGAATTGACTAGAAAAATGAATCAACAATCTCTACACACAGTAAGCCTTGTAAACACAACTGTAACGAAAAGTGCTTCGTCCTATATCAAAAGTGTGTACTGTCAGCAAAAAGGTGCAAACTCTATGCTGTCTGCTTCTAGATGTAGCAGGTTGGATGGTCAAGACAAATGAATCAGCAATGTCACATACAATAAGCCTTGTAAACAACTGTATAAAGTGCTTTGTCCTATATCGAATCTGTAATGATGTTAGCAAAGGTGCATACTTTAAGATATCTGTTTCTAGACAGGTTGAATGGACAAGACAAATGAGTCAACAATGTCTAGATAGAGTAAGCCTCAAAAACACAGCTGTAACAAATTTTCCTGGCCAGGAAGTCAGCATCCCATCAGGGTATAAGTCTTGATTAAAGCATGGATCTATAATTCAAGGTGGCTAAGTTATTATTCAACCAGCTGATGTAGGTTTACAGACTACTAATCCATCCAGCTGCTTTTCATGTGTTTTCACCTATTTGTCCTATTTCCTATTTGTTATTGAACCACACAGATCTTAATAATATCCCCTTGATTGAACTAACATGTTGAAATGATGTCAGTGTTTGCTTGACACATTATCGGCTCAGGGTGTTGAACTGGTTAACCTCTGATGAGGTGATCTTTGTACTAGGCTGGGGATGATCATTTTTATCTGCTGTTATACCAAGCTATATCATTGCCAATATTTACTGAGCTATAAATAAATTAACGACTACTGTATATTATCTGTAATCATTTGGAAAGTAGAATGTAGGTGACACCAGTGGGGTTATTGGGTGGATATAATCCTAGAATGACCATGCAATTTTTTATAGGATGATGATTCAACTTACCGTAAAACACACACCCTAGTGTTTTTATTTTATAAAGTAATTTTTTTTTTGCAAATTTTTTGCCAGCCTGAATTTCAAGATTACAATGCAGTACTTTTTTTTTTCAATTTTCCCCTTTAACATCAGGGGCGTATCCAGAATTTGGGGAAGGGGAAGCTTAACCCCGATTGAATTTTGACAAGCAAAAAAAATTGTTTTGTGATTTTATTGTGGAGTTGACTTTATACTTCCTCTGACAATATTGTTTATTTCCTTAAAGGGAGGGGTGCTCATTTTCTCTGAAGCGAAGAGTGCTGAGGCCCCAATAATGTTTATATATACTGATTTAATTTTTACCTCTGAAAGGGGGTGTTTGTGCACCCTAAGCACCCCTCTGGATATTCCACTGTAACCATTAAAACAATCAAAAACAACATTCACGATTTATATTGCTACTGAAGCCAGCTATGGGTTATTATCCGCTTAAAATTACAAAAGTTCACAAGACAATACTTCAATAAATATATACAGTGTAATAGTATATAACAATAAATATATATATGTATACACCTTTGGATTTGTACTGTATTAAAAGTGTCTATTGATGTGTGTCTATTAATTAACACTTTCATTCTAAAAACCAAATTTCCACTACAATAATCAACTTCAAGTAAGATTATTATTCAGAATAACTGATACACAAAGTCTCAAGCATCTCAGGTCCATCTCACGCTCTCATATTTTGGCAGCAGAATCTCACGCTTGCCAAGCCAATGATTAAACACCATGAGATTCACACAAACCACATGTCATTCACGCAGACAAGAACCACATGAGATTTACTTGAGCCACATGCAATTCTCTCTAGGACATCATGTGATTCACAAGGTCCACATGTGATTCACATACTGTAGATAGCATAAGACATGAACCACATCTGATTCACATGTATAGCATAAGACGTGAACTACATGAGACTCACATGTATAGAATAAGACATAAACCGCATGAAATTCACATGGATAGCACTAGAGATAAACTGCATGAGATTCAGGCAACATAAGACATGCACCGTATGAGATTCAAAAGAGGCACATGTAATTTTCTCTAGGAAGATTCACAAGGACCACATGTGATTCACATAGACAGCATAAGGCATGAACCACATGCGATTCACATGTACAGTATAGGTGCAACACATGAACTGCATGAGATTCACATGAATAGAATAAGAAATGAACCACATGTGATTCTCATGGACAGTACATGAACCGCATGAGATTTACATACGCCACATGTAATTCACATGGAAAGCATAGGGCATGAACAAACCACAAGTGATTCACATGGACAGCAAAATGCATCAACCACATGGGATTCCCATGTATAGCACAACACATGAACTGCATGAGATTCAGACACCATAAGACATGAACTGCACAAGATTCACATGGACAGCATAATGAACCACATGTGATTCACATGGACAGCATATGAACCGCATGAGATTCACATAAGCCACGTGTAATTCAGAAGGATAGCATAAAGCAAGAACCGCATAAGATTCACATGGAGAGCATAACGCATGAACAAACCAAAAGTGATTCACATGGACAGCATAAGGCATGAACAAACCACAAGTTATTCATATGGATAGCATAAGGCATGAACAAACCACATGTGATTCACATAGACAGCACATAGGTCAAACACTGACCTCAAGAACAAACAACTCACACTGTGCCATTCAACTACACTTGGACAGTATGCGATTAACACATAAAAAAAGATTCACAGTACATCAATAATAATGATAATATGTGACATTTATATAACACTTATTGCCAGCCTCTAAGCCCTCCCCCATGACAACTCAGGGGGGGGGGAAACAGTCCCCACCAAAATGTCACTCTAACTACAAAATTCACAACTTGCAATTCAAAAACAGCGTGTAAATATGATTGTGGCCTAGAAAACCACCTCCAGGGACCAGGAAAGTACAAATTTAGAAGCAATAAAGTTTTCTTTTGCTCATCAAATTTTAACGGGGCTTGGGTAGCAGAGCAGAATTGAACCTCGTCTCCCCCCTCCTCCCAATTAAAAAACGTTCTGCCGCCCCTGATCACACATGAGCAGCAAAAATTCAAGTGGACAGTACAAAATAACACATACTATGACAAAAATACAGAGTAAGTCACAGTGTGGTTCACATTGACATTCACTCACACATTGACACTCATAAAATAATTTGGACAATATTGTAAGTCATTCACGGGAATTAGGCTATGTTCAGATTCACGGCTTAAGCGGAGCTTAGCGTAAGCGAAGCGCAAGCTAATCTGCGGCGTAACGACCAAGGTGTTCGGACACAAGACGTAGCTAAAGTCATAAGCAATTTTAAAATTGCCGCCAGTCGGTTTTTCTACGACCAATGAGCCGTAATTGATTGGCCAATGCAGACCGACTGTAAATTGTGATTGGACAACGCGTAGCACAAGGACAAAATCATTCAGGTGTACGAGGCGTAGCTCCGTAGCTTACGCTAAACCTGGGTTTGCAGGGAGCACAAGTTACGCTCCGGATTAGGGACTTACGCTAATCACCGGCTAGTTCAGACACAGATAATCGTATGCTGCGTACGTTGTGCTCCGCTTAATAGTTGAGTCTGAACATAGCCTTAGAAAGAAGATGCAACACACTGATATTGCCAAAAGCAAAACTGATTATTAGAGATGTCACGTCTCCTCTTCATTTGTTTATTATGTGTAATTCTGGTAGACTGTCATCCTGTTACGAACCAATAGTTTTAACAGTTCATTTATTCTATCTGCAATTCATCTCTTTAATAATAATTTTGTAAGATGAATTAGCTGTACAAAAATATAAAATAATTAACTTAATTAAACACTTCATAACTGTTTAAAAAAATTGTTTTTAACGATTCTAATGCGAAGTTGAGTGTCACATTCTTTTGTGACAATAAAACTGATTATGTCTGTGTTTTTATTTTTAGACCATCTAACCAAATTATATAATCTCAATTTGCTATTACCTTGAATGATAAGTTCATTGCTCAAGGTCAAAAACAAACACTATTACAGTAAATCGATCATGTAGGTAAGACTGTTATGTGGGGCCACACCAATACTTTGCTGCTAAGAATATCAAAAAATACAAGGAGCACAACTGTACAGAGACATTTTCAACTATTCCAAATTTTAAGGCCGCCGGAAATGGTCCGGTTGTTCCGGCGTTTGCCGGATCTATTTTTGACAAATGTAAAAAAAAAAATTTACAAAATGTAGTATAATATGTGAACTCTCATACTTTGCCTGATCACTTTTATAATGTTACCGCCGTCATTGATTTTAGCATTATGGACTTGTCAATTGTATTCTCAGCCCCTGGGTACCCGGGGACGGCCGGGACTTGCAATTTTTTCGCCTGGGTAGGCCGTGTGTTTACCGGGAGTTGCAGGCGGATATTCGCAATAAATAGGTCCAAGTGGGCCGGGCATGTACCGGGATTACCTAATTGTGCCCGGGTAGGTCGGGCATTTATTTTGTTCATAATTGGGATTTAACACACACACATGGCCGAGGACTTGGCCGGGGTCTGCCAAGCAAGAATTGCCCGGCTGGTCGGGGACTTTGCCAGGGATTTCTGCATTATTATTGCCCGGCCTATCCAGGACTTAGCCGGGAATTAGCCGGGTGTTGCAACATTGAAATAATGCAACTTGATGCAAGTCCCGGCCATCCCCGGGTACCCAGGGTCAGGGAATACAATTAACAAGTGCATTATAAAGACTAAAATGTATTTTACTTTACTATGTCACTTATATTAGAGGCCCTGCTGAATAGTTTCTAATTTTATCAAACCTTTAAGCCTAATTATTAATGTAACAAAATAGCCTGATATTTGTAACTACAGCTAACTGGGTTGGAACCCGTTTTACATGATCTTGTCTAGGTAAGCAAAATTACTATAATACATTCTCTGATTTTAACTGTTACACGGTATTTTAATGTGATTTTTAGCTTCAAATGAAAACAAAAAAATTCACCATCACCACCTCACCCCCACCACCCAACTTCCCTGATATTTTGAAGATGGGAACATAAAGTATTCATTTTAGCCCTTATCTCAGAAACAGAATTCACTACAAAAATGAATACATTTAACAAAAGAACTAATAAGATCCTTAATAAAACAAATTTAATGAATTTATTAGTGGAAATGTTTTTCTAGTCAATGGACTTTACACTTAATTATTTACTTGTGGCCTTCACTAGCTGGAAGAGTTTATTTTGCAGAGAATATCTGAGCCAAATCATCAGATTTCCTGTTTTCATACAAATAAAGGTGCTTTTCTCTTCCTGTTTTCGACTTTTACATTAAACTTGAAATATCTAATTCATTAGCCAACATTTGATCGCATTTTCTTTACGTTTTCTGAATTCAAAAAACATGTGATTCACATTCTTCATGAAGTTAGACCACCTGCTAGGGTAAACAAGCCAAAGTTATAAAGCATGAGAAGAGATTTAGGAGTATGGTACACAAGCCAATGTTATGAAGGAAGATGATTTAGAGTAGGGTAGATATGCTATTGCTAATGCCAGGAATGTAATTATGCAGGGCGTATGAGGCCAGGGCCACCCACTAAAAATGATCCACCCACCCTACAGCTTATTTTAAGACCTTCCACCCAGCCTACAGTAATTCCAACCTGCCACCCACCCTAAGCCTCTGAAAAATGTAAAAATACTATTTTAGTCATCATGCCACACATGTATACATTGTTGCCGGACCACCCTTGGAATTTTCTAGCTACATCACTGTAATGCTATGATCAATGATCAATCTATCATCAATCAATCAATCATCAATCAATGCTCAGCAGTAGTAATCGATGTAATCAATATCGCAAATTGATACCAATTTATCTTGTTAAAGTAGGAAACAGTTTAATACATTATATTTAGTTGAAGAATGGCAAACTTAAAAGGTACATTCTGTCTTCCTACTGAAAAACTTAGGAAAGATGTTTTATTTCCAAGTCGATAATTTGTATAGCCTCTTCTTTTGTATCACATTTTTGTTTAATTAATCATCATAACCTACAGGTATCCAGTTAGATTTTGAATGGATTAATAATACCCTGTTTTGAATTTTAATTATGTGCGGCTTTCTGATGTATACCTGCCAACTCTCACGCATTATGCGTGAGTCTCACGCATTAAAGCCTATTTTGGATGTCTCACGCATAAATCAATTTATCTCACGCAGAATTCTCACTCATACACAGTCATTTCAATAGTTTTTCTCACGCATGACACAATATAGAGCAAAATACTGTGCAGAAAAGGCCCAAAAATGGTCAGTTTTTTTTTTTTACACTTGTCAGATCGAAATGGGAGAGGATGTGGCCCAGGTAGTGGCGGCGGGGTTTGTCTCACTCATTGGAGCTAAAAAAAGTTGGCAGGTATACTGATGATGTCTCAATAATTGTTTGTAATATGTAACAGTAACACATTTTATTCTCAAAAATACCTTTGAAACATGAAATTACACAATTATTACTAAAATGAATCTGAAAAATGTAAAAGTAGCACATTTTTCCAGGTGCCGAAGTAGTTGCATTTGTGTCAGTCTGTGTTTGCTGGGGCCTTGCTGGCCTAGCCACTCTCACTTTGCTCACAACCTGAACAATGTAAATGTTGTGCCTATAGCCTTGATGAAGCATCAAAATAGACATGCCTACTCTATGAAGAATTTAGAGTACGGTACACAAGCCATTGTGATGAAGTGTGAGGATACTATAAAGGTAGATATGCCAAAAGCAGGCCTTAAATTTGGGCTTTGTAGGGGCAAGGCCCATTTTGCCTAATATTCAAGTGTGCAAATAGCATACAGAGCACCAGAGGCCATATTGTACAAATTGTATCTTCATGTATACTGAGAATAAGAGGTTGAAGGTTGGGTTGGTTGAAGGTTGAAGTTACAAAAGTATGAAGTGTAATAGATTTAAAAGTAGGGTAGACATAACACTACGAAGCAAGAGAAATTTAATAGTAAGGAGGATGTTAACGCTACAAAGCACGAGAGGTTACAATAATGGTAAACAAGCTAAAGCTATGAAGCAGGGGAATAGTTTTAGCAGTAGGGTAGCCATGCCAATACTATCGTAAATTGCAGGCTTTGCTAAAAAAAATTTTGTCATTGATTAATCAAGAATGCAAAACCTAATTAGGAATAATGCAAACACATTTTTTTTTGTAAATTATCCTTGGCCCAAAGGGGATTATTATGAATTTGGCTCTTCTATCTGTGTGGGCATGTTTTTTTCCTGCTTCTTAAAAACTGTTGGTCTGATTGATTTTAACTTTCCAGACATCATCAGATTTATCAGTAATTCTACACTTATGATGCTTATTCAATTAGTTTTGAATTACAATATTTTAAAGGTTTATTATGCTTTTGATCTAACCAAGGATGCACTAGATATGAGACGTGACAGTGGAGGATCTAGAAAATCATGAAGGCGTGTCTGGAGTCAGTGTGTTCCCTGTTGTATATTTTACAAGCAAAAACAACCGTTCCCTCTCCCTCAATTTGCTCCCGATACCTACCTACACACCCTCCGTATCTAGGCAACAGCCTAGTATTGACTCTTGAAGGATAGATTATAGAAGAGGAAGGAGAGGGTAGAGGCAGTTTGAATGTCTAGATAAAATCTGATGCTTTACAAATGTAATGGAGAATGTATGGAGAATGTATGGAGGCAGGCTTTTCTGGGAAATGTCCATGGATCTCTCTACTCAAACTGAGTGAACTAAACCACTTATTATATCGAATCAAGTGTTTAAGACAACTACTCAGTAAATTCTGAGATAAGTGACAGGCCATGCTTATAAACTGTTGGAGACTTCAGTGCTTTGGTAATTAGAGAGCAGCATATAATTAATTTTCAGGAGTCAACTAGTATCGCCAAAACATAGTTACACTGCCCCCCCCCCCCCACCAACAGTCACCAGGGTCTATAATTTTCCAAAAAAGAGAGTTGAATGTTTGTTAGTTTAGCATAACTAACTGCTGTTTTTGGTGGAACACCAACAGAGCTCAAGGTAGTAATATGAATGTTCCATCAAGATAAACCAGTACATTTTATTCCAAGACAGTTTCGTTTAAGCTGATCAGCTAAACATTGTCAGTTGTGTTGTTCTATGCAACAACACAACTGATGATGTTTAGCTGATTAGCTTAAATGAAACTGTCTTGGAATAAAATGTAAGTTATACTGGTTTATTTTGATGAACATTCATATTTACTTTGAAACCAGATGAAATTGTTTTCACATTTAAGAGCTCAAGGTGATGCATCAAATAAGGACATTAAGTCTATCCCAAAAATTCCATCTCATATTTAATAACTCATAATGGGAGACAGGCCAATAGAGTGTTTTGAACATGGTAATGTATGTAGCTTAGTAAGAACATGATTTGTTAAAGAATTTCATGAATGAATAATACAAGAATCAAGAAAGGTTCAGCAAGTAATTGTGTTCCACCTAGGTTGGTCTTATTTAAGGGCTCAAATTTCCTTAAAATGTTCCTACAGCAAAAGATTACAGTAGAATTGGTTTTATATGGTATTTATTTTTAAAATAGTATGATTTAACACAGTAAAAATTTGCATCACCATTTTCAAAACACTCTATTGGCCTGTCCTCCATTATGAGTTATTAAATATTAGATGGAATTTTTTGAGTAGATTTAATATTGACTCTCCTTATTTGATGCAACACCTTGAGCTCTGTTGATGTTTCCACCAAAAACAGCAGTAAAGGGTTGCTTCTAAAGCAATTACTGTCGGTGTTGTGGCGAAATTTGAACCCTGTTTAAGCGAGTGACCTCTAGTTTGTGGACTTTCAACTTATTTAACATTAAAAAATTGGTTTGCATGTGTTTTCATGACCATGAATTATTTTGAAAACTTCTGCCATGTCACCTGTCAACCACCTATTCTATACACGCAAACTTTTTTGGGAACCCAATGCAAGAGACATCATTGCCAAGTACCTAGTACCCAATCTGATTTCAACAAGCAAAAACAAAAACACCCCTCATTTCCCCTACTTTACTGTACATCTTGCTTACCTGTATTTTGTATTTGTCGTAGTTTTTCATGGCAGTGTTGCTTTTGCCATTTTCGCCTAATTTTAGGGGTTTCTGAAGAATATTGGTCCGATGTTATTTACATTTTTACGAATTCTATTCGTGCGTGAGAAAATGTAATGTACTGTATGCATGAGACGTCCAAAACGTGTCCCCATGCGCAAGAGTCGCGCATTATGCATGAGAGGTGGCAGGTATACTCTCCTCAAAACAATACTTAATTTATTTAAAATATGTCACAATTATTGTTTGTTGTTGAAAGTGCCTTCAGTGACAGGTAACCTTGACCTCTAGGTTCCATGTAGCCCCTTTAACAATGTGTCTATATGTTGTCCTACAGTACTTCTAAACATTGTATTATACTTTGGTTTACAGTTGAACCTCCCGTAAGCGGACACCCTCGGGTCCGGGAAAAGTGTCCGCTTACGGGAGGTGTCCGCTTACG
>JAOTQE010060837.1:0-18684 GCA_025631205.1 Nesometra sesokonis | reverse complement strand
TTTGCCATTGGGTGCGATTGGTTGTCACAATTGCTACAACCGATCGCAATGCGATGCTAGTCTGAATGGGGTATAAGATTTCTTACACAGGTTCAGCAATTGTGTTGTGAGAAAAACCATAGTGGCTGGTCAGGCTTGAACCAAGGACATTAAAAATGGTAGGCAAGTGTTAACTCAAGTTACAATGCATCTGCATATGATGGTCTTTCGGTCTTATGTAGTTATAATAAAAACATTATTTCCATGGCCTTAAATTATAACCCATCTTACCTGCCCTGTGTGCTTTCAAACAGTTGTGTTTTGTATGTATAAATCTAATGGGTAGGGCAAGAGATGGGTGCCAAGTTTGATAATAGAGTATTAAAAATATATACAGCTCACAAATGTCATGTTTTGTATAAGAGAATAAGAAATTAAATTTATAACATTTTCATATAATACATCATCTCACCTTATCAAAGACTCTAATATAGCAGGCTTTGCCTCCTTGTGGAACTCTTCTTCTTTGTAGTGCAATGCTTTGGCATAAGCCCTACACTTAGAAGCCCTCTCACCAAGTAAGGTTGTATCAAGGGGTAGAGGACCCTAGAAATAGGAAATACAAACATACGATATGGATACAGATAATAAAACTTCACACATTCATAAATTTTGCTCTCACAATTAAAAAGTAAACCACAAAATCAATAGAACATGATAAAAAATAAAAATAGCAAAGGCCTTTTCATTTTTATTTTTCTTGACTATAGTTCCCATGTTTCTTCAATGTTTCTCATTTTACATTAATTATTTATTTTTTGCATGTCACAGGAAATTAAATAAAATTTTCATATCAATGAATAAATTTTACTAAAAATTCTTACCTTGTCACAGTGTTCCATGAACTCAGCCAGATTCAGCAGTGTTTGTGTAATCTCTGGGATGTCTTGTGACGTCAACGCCTTTTCTAAGTTGTGAATCAAGCCATCCTGATCCTGCTCGGTCAACTCTGACCAACAGGACACAAATGCTGCATTAAACAGGTCCCTGAAAAATAAATAAAACCAAAAGTTAACAAAAGGCCTCTGTTAATGATAAAGTTTTTATAGTACCAGAACTCCCAAGTTGGAAAGCCAGAAATCCAGCATTCGTAATTGTTTTGGGGTACTACAGTATATGAGCATCTAAAAGTGAAACTATATGAACAACAATGCTTTGATTATTACAAATCAAAAGGTGTTTACTATTATATTTGGTACAATTATTGAAAAACGAACTTTCAAAATACAATTTAGTGTCTAAATAAATGACTACTACACATTGTTGCACTACAAGATTGCTTAAGATATTTGTGTACTTGGTATTGCATGTTTATTGCCTTGCTCCTCCACATAGGGTCATGTCATGTCCTTTGCATTGCAGCCAACTCAAAAATTCTTGGACAGTGCAGGGGAGGATCGAGGATTTCTGAAAGGGGAAAGTACCAAGCTGGCTATGGGGGCCCAGAGTTCTCTGTTGAAGTCCTGGGCAAAATAAAAATAGTGTGACTGCCAAAAGGTGGAGGGGAGTGGGATGGCTCGTCCCTAGCGCAACTCCCAGGATTCGCACCTGCAGTTGGTGTATGGATCCGTAATCTGGGTAAACTAATACTCATATGAAATGATGTACTGGGTTCTTTAATGTGTACATGAATCATTAATGTACATTGGTCCTGTTTTATACACCTTATTCAGTTACTGCAGAAATCTATTGCTATTACTATATGTTTACTGAAGTAACTGCAGTAACCTATTGTTATTACTGTAAGCATACTGCAGTTACTGCAGTAATCAAGTGTCATTTTCTTTCTTTTTGGTGACGAAATTGGCGCACAAGGTCACATCCCTACATGTTTCTTTCATTATTTCTTTTTCTGCCACTTAACAAATACTTTTGCACTTGAATTACTGAAGTAACTGCAGCAAATAATCTTGACATGGAAAGTATTCAACCAATCATTCCACTAGAGTGACTAACCTTGCAAGTGGATTATACTGCTGAGCCAGATCATGGCAAGACCTTAGAGCGTGTGATGGTGATTCCTTAAGTAACTCTACACTAAGACGTCGCAACCACTCCATCCAGTCATCTCGTGACACTCGACGTGTCGCTGTAAATGCCTAGAAAATGAGTCAACAAAAATTAACATATTTTAAAGTAAAATATATAATAAAAACTTTTCATCTGGACTTACGCGTTTTATTGTAGCAATGTTTCACGCAAGTCCAGATGAAAAGTTTTTTTTATATATATTATTATCAACTACCTGGATGAATGATAACTTACACAAACGTATATTTTAAAAGTACATTATACATGCCATAATGACAGAATTCAATATTTTGACATAAAGTATGTCATCATCAGGAATGTTTTCTGATGACATAATTTATGCCGAAGTAGTGAATCCTGTCACGATGGCGTGTATCGCATTGCTTGGAGTATGCATTATACTTTGTTACTTGAAGTTGATTAGTGGACCTTTCGGATTATACATGTAAATGACACATTTTTAATTTTTAATGGTATACATATAAAACAACATAGTATGAAGACTCCATGCAATGTTTCTAACCATGAAGGAGTCTACTTGTATCAATGACTGAAATATGGAATTAAGACAAGTGAGTGACATTCAGATCAGTCAGATAACCTGGTGGTCTTGTACTGTGTTGTATAACAAACTTTCAAGATCTTTGGTTGCATGGTTTGAATAAAGATAGATAGATACTTTATTGATGGTCAGGGATAAGGTCCAACTTGGCAGTGCGAGCCAAGCATGGCAAACGCATAAACAAAAACTACTACATATAGAACGTACAAAACTTAACTTTCAGCAACATTTTTTACCCATTTTTCAATGACAATACATGTAATTGAATGTTTGCTTTCAACACTCAGGATTCAAATTCCACCGTATTACCTTAGTTAAGCTACTGGAGCTCACTGGGAGCTTCTTAATTGTTACTGGTTCCATCCCTCTATTTGATTGGTTTCTGTTGCGTTTGCCCTTCTGCTCCTGAGCTCTCAGCACTGCTAGGTCATCTATCTCAGAGATGGTTGACCCCTAAAAAATTAGACAGTAGATTTCAACAACCCATGGCAATTTTAGTTAATCATAATAATTTTACATCCAAAATAAGATTAGGACCAATCCTACACTAAACATGGATATGGAAGTAGCAGTGTTTATTAAAAATGAGAGGCACTGTAGACTGGTGGTTAATTTAAATTACAATTATGTGGAAACATCCAAAATAAATGTCAACTTCTCCACTGAAGTAAAATTATGTTTACTATTAAAATCTCTTTCATATCTTGTTATTTGGCTTGGCTTTGACCATTCAATTTAATTTATGGTTATTTTCTGATGAAAAATGATTTAATTCAATATTATTTCCATTTTTTGAATATGATGAATAAACAAGTAAGTTCTTTTAATGAGAGGTGAAGTCCAGGAAGGTAAGCTTATGGAGGTTTGCCCAAAATAACAACAATAATTGAAAGACCAGTGTAAAATAAAAAGAACTAGCAATTAAAAAACGTCTATGGTATATTGTAATGTATGAGTATGGTACATTTAAAAGGTTGAGATTATTAGTGGGCAAAACACATACATTTGGTGATAATGTTTTTTAAAGAGGAGATCTTGTTAAATTAGTTTTATTATTTGATTAAAACGGCATTCCCTGATTCTCTTACCTGGATGATCTTACTAATATAGATATCATATGTCTGGTGAGTTATCTTGTGTTTTATTAGAACCTTCTGAACCATTGGGATAAAGATCTGGAATTTCTTGCCAAGCTGCAGGACAAGAGATGAGAGAGCTTCCATCGCTGCATCTTGCAGGAGCGGAGTTGAGTCCAAGGTCCTCACAAGAGGGTGTATGATACGTGAGGCAAAGTCAGTAAAGTCTAAAGTATCACTAAGAAGGTCTATAGATTCCAATGCAGTGCTGAAATAAATAACAAGTTTCACAATGTTACATTGCTTGGTTAAAAAATGTAAAGAAATTTTGAATTGAGTAATGTTATAATGCTACATGGGTGACATACAGTTGTTTTGTTTATGTTAATATTCTCATTATTGGGAATAAAGCTAGACTAATAACTCAAAATATTTGTGTCTTTTATGTCTTTATTTTCCCTCATTGGAAATAATCGATATGACTGTGTAGACATTAGCAGCCATCATTTTTAGCCTTTAGCTGCTGTAATTTTGATCATCTTTTGTCCAATAAATCTATGCCTTACTTTATCAAATTTATCAAATTATAATGTTTTCTATTTTAATTATCATTATAGATTATGCCAAATAAAATCAAATAAATTTGAGATGGCACACAAAAGTCATCTAATATTTCTGGGTCCAATTTTTTATGGAGAGCTGCTAAAAAGTAATTAAAGAAAGCATTTAAATAGACATTTTAATTATGGTTGAGACAGTTATGGCCTTCTAACATCTGTAGAAAATTCATAAGAATCACATGACGAGTACGCAACAGACAGGAAAATATCAAGACTAATATAGATAATAGGATACAGATGTGCATTGCTCACCTTCTAACATCCATTGGAACCTCATGTGAGTCAAATAACTTGACAACCGGTGGAAGTAACAGATGAAGATAGTCATCTAAATTAGCACCAAATTTCTGCATTGCACCAAGTAACTGCAGAAATAAAAGTAAAAACACATTGGTTTATTTAAATATAAGGAGAGAATTTAGCGTTTATGCTGCCATGTTTTAATTGTATTGTCTTAATTTATAAATAATATCAATGAATAAATAGTGTTGCTAGTATCTGTGTTGTTTGTTTGAAAATATCTTCGTCAGTCGATTATGAACTTTTATTTTTTATATGTAATTTCTGCAAATGTGATTTGCTGTAATTGTACCAGGATCAGATTTTTTTTTTAATTTATGTGTTAACTTCATGCATTTCTTCCAATTATTGGGATTTTTAATGTATTTCCCTTTGAAAAAAATAACACCCTCTGACTAGGTAGATCTACAATATTAAATTACTAGGGAGAACTACCTAGTAAGGTAGTGTATATTTAGCCTTAAGGTTAATAAGTAATTCCTTGTATGTTATAATGCAAAGTCTAATTAATTAATCTGAATTTTTTTCTAAATAATGCTGACCATGTTATGGTAGTTTTTAAAGAGTTAACCCTGTTAACTACCTATATCTACATTGTTGCTACCATTATCCACCATGTTAATCAAGTTATTTTTTTCTAAGGGTTGCCCAAAACAAATCTGAAAATAAGAAAATCAAATGCCCAACCTTGTTTTTCAAGAATTTGGGAATGTGCAAGAAAGATTTATTTTGAATAGAATTATACATCACTTCAACAACAAAGCAAATTAAATAAATTATCAAATCAGAAAAATTCAATTATTATTGAGAAAACTAGCGTACAGTCAAAATAATACAATTTGTTTTTTAATGTTAATTTCACAGTAAATTTGTTTACTATACGTAATACCTAATTTTGGGACCGGATGGTCAATTTACGAAGTGTTGACTTTAGGCATTGCTGTCATGCAATTCAATCCTTTGGAAAACAAAAGCCCAAGACAAAAGACTGGTATGAAGCATCTACTACTGTATTAAACCCACTCAGGGACATTAAAGAGACAAGCCTTTCTTCGCTATAAACATCATCCCACTAGAGGCTCCCTAGAAGCCTTAAGGCAAGCGAGGAATTCTTCCAACACAAGGCTCGTGAATGTGCCAATCGTTACTGGCAAAAACTGTGCACCCAGATTCAATTACTGTAGCATCTGACAGTGGCAACATCAAACAAATGTATGAAGGAATAAACCATGCACTAGGTCAACACTGCTTCTCCATTGAAATCAATGGATAATAGGATTTTGTATGAAAAAGCTGATCAATTTGCATGTTGGGTTGAATATTATTTTGAGCAGTACTCAAATAACAAGCCCATATCTCAAGATGCTCTCCACTCCATCCCCCTCTCTCCATACGCTGTATCTTAGGGAAAAAAATAGGTACAAACCGTTTTAGTGACTTTCCTATCTTGACTGTTATCATGAGTGAACACTTTAAGCATTTGAGGCACAATCTGAGGTAAGTAAAGCTTAAACTCCCCTCCCAACGCAATCACAATCTGCTCCACTAACCAAATAATCGTATTCTGAATTAGACTGTTCAATGTCCAAAACTCCTACAAAATTAAAACAAAAACATCATCATAATGGTAAATACTACATCGACAAAATGAGTTGCATCGTAGGTGAGATCAAATTGAGATAATCACCAAAATAGGTCTGAAGTCAAATTTTTGAGAAAGTTTGTTTTAATCAATTATGAGTACTATGTACTTAATTCAATACAATATACCTTTGAGGTCAGTTGCATGCAGGAAAGTGTCCTATATCTAGTCTTAATGAGATTTATTGCCTTTAAATTGTTTATTTTTAGATTGTTTTATGGGAGATTTTTTCAAAACCATGTTTTCATATTCAAATGCTCATAACATTGGATCTATTAATCCAATGAATGTCATTTAAAGTGTAGTTTGCAGCTTTAGTATGCTCAATTAGAAGATACCAATAACTCAATTTTGGATTTTCCTACCATGAGACTCATTTTGTGGTGAGACCTCACATATGTGACGTGCCATCAAAAAATGAGTCATGTTGTACAAAAAAAAAAATCAAAATTCAGTTATTGTTATATTTTGATAGAAGATATTCTAAGCTTCAATTTTGGTTTTAGAATTAAGTTCAAAAGTTCAGTATAACCAGAGAAAAAAAATTTGAAATGAACATATATGAAAACATACTTTGGAGAAAATCGATTTGAAAGATAAACAACTGTTGACTTCCTGCATGTTTTTTATGGATTTTGAAAAATAACGTTTACAAAATATAGCTTAATAGCATGTTGATTGTAATTAAACATAAATCAGATGTTTTAAACATTTCACTACTATAATATAACAAAACTACAGAAATCTCTTTTTATAAAAATAAAATTGTGACTTTCTGTCTATTTTTGTGGATATCTCAAAATGACCTGCCGTACAACACGACACATTTTGTCACAACACCTCACATATATTTGAGGTCTCAACACAAAATGAGTTTCATCGTAGGTGAGATCAAATTGAGATAATCATCAAAATAGGTCTAAAGTCACATTTTTGAGAAATTTAGTTTTAATCAATTATCGGTACAATGGTAATGCATTTTATTAAAATACCCATTTCAGGACAGTTTTTAAGCCAGGATGTGTCCTTCATGCAGATTTCCTGAGATTTATAGCCTTTTATTTGAGAGGTGTCACCACAAAATGAGTCGTGTTGTACAGAAAACCAAAACTGAGTTATTGTTGTATTTGGATAGAAGAGATTATAAGCTTTAAATTGTTTTTTAAATAAGGTTCATAGCTTTAGTAAAAACAGCCTTTACAAAATGTAGTTCAAAAACGTGTTTATTGTAAATAAACATAAACAGGAAGTTTGTAATCATAAAATTTAATTACTAAAGTGAACAAAATGCCAGGAATCTAATTTTTGTGAAATTGTGACTTTATGTCTATTTTTATGAATATCTCAAAATGGCCAGGTGTACAACACGACTCATTATGTCACAACACCTCACATTTGTTTATTTTTAGATTTCATTTTTGCAATTTTCTCACAACCGTATTTCCATACATGAACATTTTAAATACTCATATATTGGAATCTACTTATCCAATGATTGTCTTACAAAATGCCGATTATAGCTCATAGTATGCGCTAATAGAAGGTACCAATAACTCAATTTTGGATTTTCCTATCATGAGACTCATTTTGTGGTGAGACCTAACATCAATAACTTTTGTAGCAAAATATCCAGACTCCTCCCTGCCAGTTGTTTTTGCTTTTGAACAATGCATTTTACTCACATAGATCAGACAGATAATAAACTCCATACAATTCCTACTTTGTTTGCATGTAAACAATTTACAAAGAACATGTTTTGTTAGTTTGTTATTTACCTTTATTAGAGCAAATATTTCATCCAGGTAGTTTCTGATATGTTGTCTTACAATGGAGATCATCAAACCAAGTTGTTGAAGTAAAAACTGTAAAGATAAATGTTAACAAAATTAAGGAAACAAAGGTAAAATATTAGACACAGAGGTACAAATTGAACTGGGAAAACAAAAACAAAAGTAAGCCAGCATTGTACACAATAACAAATTGGTAAATGTATCTGTATATGTACTGAATTTAAAATATGTATGTAATTTCATTCAGGTTAAGAAAGAAATTAAGAAAATAGTTTTTTATCAAAATACAGTATTTAACTTATCCATCTTTATTTAATTTACACTTTTGCTTCTTATTACTCAGTTTTTTTTTGTAACCTTGTCACAGGGTCAACTGAAACAAGTCATTGACTTCTAAGTAGATCCTCATCTATGTATTGTATTTGCATTTGATGAAATAAATGTTGTTGAAATTGAAGGTAATTGGAGGATACTGTTAGCTGCAATGGTAAGTCCCATTTTTTATTAATTTTGGGATCAAACACCGTAAAAAAAAAAACTGGTGCTCAAATGTCATCCCACTTAGCAGATATAGGCAGACATGTATTGTTGAAGCGATAGAAGTTAGCTCTGTGATTGGTCAATAACTTAGAGCCTTAACAGTATATTAGTGTGTTCAAGGGATTGCCAATAAAACCCAAAATTTTCTCCAAAACATAACTTAAGCAAGTATTATACTAGGCTAACAATATATTTTAATAATTTATGGAGGGAATCAAATAATTCAGTTGAGACATTTGTTAGGTTTATGGCTAAAATGTTCATGAGCAAAGCATGATCAACAGAACAATATGCACGACAAAATAGGAGCTAGCAAGAAGGTACATGTTATTAAAATAACTATGGGATGTCCTGAAAGGGCATAGAATGTTCTGAAATGGCCAATATTCATGCTTAATTGGCAATCTATAGTCAAAGGGGTAGGGGACAATAGGTAGATTTCGCCGCAGAACGTTAATGTTAACTTTAACCTTAGCACCGCGATAAGCTCCGCCCCTTTTTTAAACAAATCGAAGTGCGCATGCGCTGGACTTACGTAAAACGTAACTAACGTTCTAACAAGCACGTTAAATCTAGAAATTACCGTAGTTGTTAACGCAACTCCTCCCACTTATGAATAAATTATGACGTCATCCGTTATAAAGTTAAAATTAACGTTTTTCGGAGAAAATTACCTATTATATTGTTATTTACCTCTCGTATACCAGAGTCACATGTCCGTATGACACTAAGATATGTTGGCATAATCTGCGGTAGGAACTGGACACATTTCACGCCAAGTGTCTTAAACAGAAAGGTGAGTGCTTGTACAACATGCTTATGGTAACTGGCCAATGAGGTGTCACGCATGATACGCATCAATGTCGCCACAGCAACAGCAGGGTAAAATTCTTCCAGTGAGCCACTTCCCATGCTCACTAGCATTTCACTTGTCGTATACTCACCTAACAGTAATAGAAAATATCAATGTTATTATGGTTATAAACAACCATGCAGGACGCTATTTTACCAATAGTTTCATTGTGAGATACGAAAGTGAAAAATCCCAACTCCAATTTTAATGATTTTGGGTTGGTTGGACACATTGTATAGGCCTTAATAGGAGAATATCCATCACTTTTGGGGAAATTCTAATTTTTTTACTCATAATAGTATATAGTTAATATTAGCAAATTATAGTCTTTTCTGTCATATTCACTTGAAATGTTTTAGATTTTCTTGAAATAAATTAATATGAACAATTCTCAAGTGATTTATTTCACACTCACAACGATGTACACAAACACTAGGCGATGTACTATGATCAACACTCGCTGTAGGCTGGCGCGCTGATTTGTTTATATGGGCATTGTATATGCATGCAAGTAACGATGGATGATCGGGCACAACATGAGACTAAAAAATCGGAGGGTCAATTAAAAAAAACCTCCCACCCTTATCAGTTTTACAATTTGGTAGGGTGATAAACTAATATTTTTTTTATGGGCTTCACCATTATCTTTATCATACC
The DNA here is from genome assembly GCA_025631205.1 of Nesometra sesokonis. Lineage (NCBI taxonomy): Eukaryota > Metazoa > Echinodermata > Crinoidea > Comatulida > Antedonidae > Nesometra > Nesometra sesokonis. Next base: position 8,574 of record JAOTQE010060837.1, on the reverse strand, counting down.
CTTCCTCAGTCATTACTCTTGTAATTATTCGCCACGGAGATGTAATCTCCAATCGGTCAGTAAATTTACAAAATACAAAAACGAAAAAGGATACATCACACTTCCATTTTTCAAAGGTGCTAAATGTGTTTAAAAATATATCACATTTTCCACCTACGAATCGTTAATAATCCTCCTAAAATTTTCACCAAATATGACAGATATTCAAGGTGTTCTATTCAAACGTTACAAGAATTTATGACATATCCGTTTTCGTATTTCGTAAATTTGCGAAACCTCACTAGGTCCAGAGTTGAAGGTTTAGAACTTCATTGGTGCCAAGCTGTGTAAGAATTGTTAATAGGCTTTCTTCTTAGTCACTGAACATATTTTTACATATATTAATATTTTAAATAGTTTTAATTAATTTGTATTTACATAGTTGTATTTTAACATTGCTTTTGTTTGTTATGTCATAGTGTATCCAAACAAAAAAATTCCATTTTAATTTCTCTGTATTTTTTAAAAGACCATGCCAATAAATAGAATCTTGAATTATTATACTAAACAATTTTATCCTACAACCATCATAAACAAAAAACATCTTTACCATCTTGGTTAGCCTTGGTATCTGATAGGCTCAGCACAGCCCCCGATGTCTCCCCTGGCTGGTTCATCTTGCCTAGATTCATCTTATGTTTGTAAGGATCAAGGGCACCAAGTAGGCCTAGTGTACGAATTGTCTGTTGATTAAATATTAATTGCATCAATTAAACAAAATTTCATAATTATTTACTTACCTAAAATTACATTATGTTTTTGTTGTTTCCAATCATTTAAAAAAAATTATGAATTTAAACCTGTATCTTATTCATTAGTATAAAAGAACAATATAAAGAACATAGAAACTAATTTCAATTCTAAAGTAAATAGACAATTGAGGGCAGGCAATCCTAGTTTTGCCTTATCATTGTTTTGCACAGATGTATTATTTTAATGGCTAGATAGTAAACATTCATAGAATACATAGCCCCAAACTGCAATTCCATGGAATCGCCTACTATTCTGGAATCAAACCAATCAAATCATGTTTTTCGTTCTAATGCTGTTTTTCTTATTTCTAATTCTGCATAAAAATTTCACATTTATCAATAAATGGAAGTACATTTAATCAAAATATAAAGAAATCGACAGCATAAAATATATGTGACATATATAATTTGTAGGACATAAAGGAATGGTAAAAATACAATAATTGTAAAACAGGTACTATTATTTAATTCACATGTTTATGACGAAGGCTGACAAAATCAAAATATTAGACGCCCACATAGGACTGCAATTCTTCAGTGGTAAGTTCACTATCTAGCCATAAATAATAAATCTGTTGTTTTGTCATCTAGTGCATGTAGATATTTCTATCAACATGACTATTGCTATAACTATCAATTGGATATATGTATAATACTATACCTCTCTTCTGATATTTGGCGACTGTTCAGTTTTCAGGAAGTTAAGGAGTACATCCAATAGGTTTGGGTATTTCATGTAAGGTTCAACAACATAGCCAGTGCTCTCCACCAGATGACCAAGAGTCCACAATGCAACCTGGAATGATTTTAAAAACAACCATCAAGATGTATACAATATAAGAAATTCATAGTATAATATAAACCAACAAAATAGCAAGCATTCCAGGATTAGTAAGCAGTAAACTTGTAAATAAATTCAAGTTGCATTCCTTCCAAAATCTACCCCACAAATTTAATTTGTTTGATTTATTTGATATTTCTCCATTGCAAGCTAATAGGTTGAAGATCTTATACATGTATGTGTTACTCGGGCTAATTTTCTCCACAACCATTTGTGAGGTGTCGTGACAAAATGAGTCGTGTCGTACGCCAGGTCATTTTGAGATATTCACAAAAATAGACAGAAAGTCATAATTTAATAAAAATAAGATTCTTGTTGCTTTGTTAAGTTTAGTAATTAAATTTTATGATTACAAACTTCCTGTTTATGTTTAATTACAATAAACATGTTTTTGAATTACATTTTGTAAAGGCTGTTTTTCAAAATCAATGGAAAAACATACAAGAAGTCAACAGTTGTTTATCTTTAAAAGTTGATTTTCTCCAAAGTGTGTTTTCATACAGCTGTGTTTTAAAATGATTTTTCTCTGGTTATACTGAAGCTGTGAGCCTCATTTAAATACCAATTTAAAGCTTATAATCTCTTTTTTGCAAATACAACAATAACTAAATTATGTTTTTTTTGTACAACACAACTCATTTTGTGGTGACACCTCACATTTTTGCATGTGACATGCACACACACATAGCTCGCCATTGGTTACTAGATTTAGTAGATACAGACTGTCCACAACAGCAAAACAAATACAAATTCATCAGCTTTAATTTTGAGGATCCACACGAACAAATTATTTCTTGGATTTTTTTCGTAATAAAATGATAAAAATATGGCAGATTAATATTACATTTATAAATCTGAATACAACATACAGTAGTCATTTTTTTATATTTTGAAAGAAATTGCCCTTTAATATAACTACTGTATTAACTGCTTACACAAAAGGCAAACATTAAACATATTGGTTATATGAGCTAAGTTCATACTGTATGTTATGTTAATATAAATAAACAGGGCCATTTTAAAAACAATTTGGTACATTTTATATAAATAGGGGATTTTTCATTTTATATAAAAAGTCTGTGTATTGTTGTGCTAAAATTGCCTTTTACACATGCAAATAAAAATTACTTAACTGAAATAAACATAGAATATGTATGTTACAAATAAAAAAAAAACTGTTTTTTAATTCACCCTTTATTGTCATGACAATGGAGATACATCTTAATATAAGATAGTACTTCATAGTCTCATTGAAAATAAAATTAAGTGCAAGTTTTATTATGTATTAAGTTAGGCCCTTTTTAACAGCTTCTGCTGCTGCCACTTTAGTGCATGCATTTATCTCATCCAAAATTGACTTTTGTAATTCTTTGCTCGCTGGCCTACCGGTTGGTGAGCTAAAGCGATTACAACTTTTGCAGAATTCTGCTGCCCGTGTTGTTAGTATTAGTGGAAAACATTGTCATATTACTCCCATTCTTAGGAATCTTCATTGGCTCCCTGTTGGTCAAAGAATTAAATTTAAAATCCTTTTATTTACATTTAGTATTATCCATGGTTTTGCCCCTGCTTATCTTTCCTCCATTGTTAGTGTTCATACCCGTCCAACTCGCGTCATAAATTCTAATAAGCTAATTGCGGCACAAGTCTCACATGTCCGTACTGGAGAGCGTGCATTCCCGTTTACAGCGCCAACGCTTTGGAATTTTCTTTCTCCCAACATCCGTAATTCTTACCAACTGTTTTTTTTTCTGAGCTTAAAAGATTTCTTTTTAATTAGCTTGCAAATTGCCTTTTACACCATTATCTCTTTGCGCTGGTGGCAAGTTTCTTTTGACTTTGTCAGGTGTAGTATAAGTGTTAACGAATTATTATTATTATTATTATTATAATCACAAGATCAGAAATAATTTGCTTACCTCTCTTTTATTAAGTGATGATGAGTCTTGTAGCATCTCAATAATAATTGGTAGCAATTCTCCAACCCATTTCCTCATTTCAATTCCACCAACCTTAAAAAAAGAAGAAAATAAGATTTATTCTGTGAACCCTTTGCAGATTGTCTCATATTCCATGCAGACTAAATTACTATGCCCGGAAACATCACCAATATGATAATAATATGACATTTATATAGTGGTTATTGCCATGGTCTCTAAGCACTTCACAATTATTACCCCCAATCACTGGAACAAATGCTTATGGAATACAATCAATTCCACAATGTTTCAGCTGTAATAAGCGCATATGGCATTTGTACCTTCCGTACCCATTTATACTCCTGGGTGGAGGGAGGCAACATGGATAAAGTATCTTGCCTATGAACACAAACAGCTATCCAGAGTGAGCCTTGAATCTCCAACCTTGTGATTGGAAGTACAAAACACAACTGCTGTGACAACTGCTTCCAAACAATATCCTGTATGGGATAGTGTTTTTATTTGTTTTATCAATTTCTGAACATTTTTTTTAACAATTCTCAACATTTTTTTTGTGACATGTCAGTAGAAAATAAATATTTTAGCTATACAACTGGTTTTTTATCTCTTGATGGTGCTGTAAATGACTTTTTAAAAGATGAAGACAGGTAGGAGAGAAATATTGCAGTTTGTGCAACACTTCAAAGGGGGATTTAGTTAGAATTTGCAAACACTGACACAAGATGACATTGAAGCAGATTACTGTAAAGTTATACTTACCTGAGATAATTCCCCTATCGCTGCTAATACGTTGATTACTACATTTGGATTAGCATCTGATTCAGTAAGCTTTGGTATCAAGGCCTATAAAAAAATGAAATAATTTATAAAACTTCTCACATCAAGAATTCTTACAATAAAAGAGTCAAAGCAAGGTGCAGGTGAATGACTAAGAATTTAAGCAAGGTTAAAATTAAATGTTTCTTTTTGGAATGGTCAGCAAAATGAAAAGATAAAATGTAATGATTTTGTAACTATAGGCCAGATCTGATTCATAAATCTACTTTAAATTTCTAAACCAAGTCTCATTATGAGATGTCGGGGTGGCACTGTTAGGTTGCAAGAATCTAGTGCATAGCCAGGTTCAAACTACAAAATAGAGACTGGAAGTCAAGCATGATGACCACCAAAACTACCAGGCCAGTCCATAACAAAAAAACATTTAGTTCAGCATCCAGTCAAAAAGCATTTTAATTATTACTTGCTTTTACAATTGGTTCCATATAAGGTCGTATAAGCCTAGGGGCATTGGATACTAGATGGCCTAACATCCTTGCACTCTGCTCCTTGTTACGTCCGACACCACTATGTTCAAGCTCAGTCAGTATCTATATGAACAAAATCAAACATATTATTATTAGCTTGAAAAAACTGTGTACATCCAGATTTGTTGGTTTAATCTAAAAGCTCTAAACCTACTTGTGTGTTTAACCATTTTCATTTGCAGGACATATGGGAGATGAAATAAAATACCCTATGTATACATTTAAGCACAGGTTCAAGTCCACTTGGGACTATACAAGTTTTTATTGACATGCTTTCTCAATACTGTTGTTAAAAAATAGTTGGCCAAGCGGGTTAAACTGTTGACATCCAACCTGTAATGAAATTAACACACTGGATCAATTCTCTTCAGGGTTATACAAGAAATAAATGTTCTAAAACCAACAAGCTTCTAACTTTTCCAACCATCACCAGAAAAAGATCATTTACTTAATTAATCGGATGGAAGCTTCTAGAGCTCCATATAGCTGGAGCTAAAAATAAAGCAGGTCATGATACATTAACATGTTGACTACCAGCGACGAGTATACTCAACAACAGGGCGTTGCTGTGTGCACCAGTGACGAGTATACTCATAAAAAACAGTGTACCTTTGTAACGTTGCTCACAACACATGCGTAAATTGTAAACTTACAGCCTCTTCTGGGGTAGTTCAAGGAAGATACACCTAGACAATAATGTTGAAATAACTTCTGTTTGTTTGTTGTGATTTATTGCAGGCAGTTTAAAAGATTACAAATGGGAGACAAGTATTTATAGTATCATTACAAAGTGTGAAGGCGCCCTTTGTACGTAACAATCATATTTCCAAAGCAGGCGAGTAAATTTGCCACTGGCGTGGGCAAGAACATTTCTTTTCTAGTGCCAACGATGAGTATACTCGTCCCCTAATATTTTCCCGCCAAAATACTAGAAACACTATTTTGATGATATGTGACTACACAAAACCTTAGAAAAATTTATTTGTACATGTAAACCTGTTCTGGCACACTGCATTGAAACAGAAAAAGGGGTCTGGCAGTCAACGTGTTAAAATGCAAATGATAATTTCTTTTTTCTCTAAATATTTAGTAATTCGCTTCCCAATTGGCTTAGAAACCAAAAGGTGCTGGATGTGGAAAGCAGGATTTCTTGCCTCGAACAAGACATCCATTCATAGAAGCCTATATGAAGAGAGACTATCTAATGTGGCTGTAGAGGTCGCCTAGACCAGTCTACACTTCGGCTTGAAACGTTAGAGTAGATTTGGAAATATTATTTAAAGACTTTGAATGTACACATTAAATATATTTGTATGTAATGGTTTATATGTTGTAATGTGTTTGATAATTTTTTATGATTAAGACTAGGTTTAAAAATGTTATTCATAAAAATAATATAAGTTAATGAAAAACGAAGTAAAAGATTGAAAGAAGAAAAGGAAATAAATCATGGAGCAGCTCAAAAAGGTTTCCGAAAATAAATATAAAGTATGTGTTTATACATAATTTTGGGACACTAATCATCAGAGGCTAAATGTCCAATGAGCCTATCACGTTTCATAAATTTGAATTCAATTATTACCTGTATGAGAGTCTTCCTAAGAGAGGGCATGACAAAGGCAGGATTCAAGTTGCTAAGCCTACCAATCATACACATGGCAAGCTCTCGTATTTCAAACACTTCATCGTTCTTTGCAACAAAGAGGGCGCTTAGGTTTTCTGCCTGTGCAAGGTGACCGTCAAATCGTTCATCGAGAGAGGCTAGAACACAGTAGCGTATATCAGAATCTAAAGCACAAAAATAAAAAGATAATTTTATTGCAATATAAACATACACATCGTTATACAAAGACATGCTCAAGGTTGTGTTTATGCTTCCATTTTTTGGGCTAAAATCAGCATTTTGATATGCGTTAGTTAAAAACGCAATTGTGTTCATGCTTATGTTGATATAAATTCCGGTTCAAAACAATGATACAATAGAGCAAATGAATAAGGTCAAAGGATCCAAACACGATGACGATTAACACCGGACACTGCAACAGGCTTAGAAAAAACTAAGCATAATAAGTAAAACCATTAAAACAGCATTCTGAATCGGCGATTAAGATGAGTGTTTCAAAACATCAATACTGCTTTCATAGTAAACATAAACGCACCTTAATACAAGATTCCACATATCCAGGATTGTGCTCGAATCTCCAGAAATGTTTTTATCACCTTTGGGAGTCCTTAAATTACCAACTTTTTTTTCTCATTTGCTCAGTTTTGAAAATCTTGCATCTATAACACATTTCAAGCTAATTTGAGCAGGACATTAGGGAATACTGAGAAATCTTTCTTATTTTTAATAAAAACAATGTGAGCTCACATCCAGCACACCGTATGCACATGGACATGTTAGCATGTCTCAGGCAGTCAAAGTGTTAAACACTTACCTGTATCAGTAATGGCTACCATTAATAACTTGTTAAGAACATCAGCAACTACTTGAGTATTCGTTGTGCTCATGGTGTGAGGAGGACGTGAACCACGAAACTGAAAACAATAAATGTATCAGAAGTTTTGGTTTAGGACTATCATTATTATAGCTACCATCATATAATTATTACAATAATACCATTGCAATACCATAATATCATAATCAACAAGAAAAGACAGTCAAAAATGCCTCCCACCCAACAACACCATCCTCATCTTCAAATGACTATCATCTCAACCATAATCATCGTCATCTTCAACACCAGCATCAACATCACCATTACCTACATCACTTGCATGATCATCTTCCTCATTATTACCTTTATCACCATTGCATTCATCACCCCCATCATCATCTCCACAATCATCCCCACCCCCACCACTATGATCACCACTCAAACCAACATCATCAGTACCACCATCACCACTAAACAAAATTACTATCACCACCACCACTACCATCAAAATCAGCAATATCAAACCACCATCACCAACATTGTCACTACCACTGCTACCAAAAACAACAATATCAACACCACCATCAAAAACATTGCCACCACAACCACTAAAACAATATCAACGCCACCATCAACAACATTGCCACCACCACTACCACAAAAACCAACAATATCAACACCACCATCACCACCACCACCATGATCACCTCCATCACCATCACCATCACATCATCATCAGTTCATTTTAAAGCATAATCTTTATTGTATCAACAACATTTACATGAATAGATGGTTGTAGCAATCGAGAGCATGTTCTTGCTGCTTCCATCCTGATTTGCTTATGTTCAAATGCCAAGATTTGATCAGCACAGTGGCGCACAAACTGGGTCAACGAATGACCCTCAAAATCGAATGTGCCTAGTGTCTGGAGGGCTAACACCATACTGCTACTATCAAAGCTTTCCGGTGGGTTAGTTGTATCTGGAGAAAAAGAAATCACAACAGTGATAAAATATAGCGCAAATTGAAATTAATAAAAATGACATGAATACACTATATCATGCTTATATGAGGTTTCCCCACACGGCCGTTCCGAGGCAAAACAATGTAACTTGATTTTTTTCGATTTTGAGATTTATGCATTTGGGAAAATAACTTATCTTCCTGAACAGTGTGTGAAAACTTTGAATCCTGAACTTAAGTCGTTTCTGAGATAGCAGCACGTAACTCTAAGCATGAAGCTTAAAATACAAGTAATTT
>JAOTQE010060826.1:8413-18686 GCA_025631205.1 Nesometra sesokonis | reverse complement strand
GGTCACATGGAGGTGTATTATTAATTCAACTGCATGCACTGTGAGCATAGGAACGTCGGCGGCCGTAGGCCTCTGGTATTGTTCAAAATCATGTTCAATGCAGTAATATTTAGCTCAGTTGGCTAAGCTAGAGGTACTCTCTATATTTTGCATTGAACCATGTACATATTTGGTTCCTAGGTTAATCGTTACTCTCCTTGTGTTTTATTAGTTAATGGCACACTGTCTTTCAGAATAGACATTAAGATGTTGGTCTCATGTGCAACATGGATCATGTACACATCAAAAGTGTTACATTCTTCCGAGCAAGGGATTGTCTATCGCAGCGTACTGTAAAATCACCAGAAGGACCCAATTGGAATAAAGTCTTCAGACTTACTGGATTATCCTTGATGCATCACACTGAAATATTCCAAATAATCTAGTGCAATGAAAGCTAATCTAAAATAATGAACATGGTGAACTTAATAACTCAATATTTTTACCTCTACAGGTTTTACGAATTTGTTCAAAAGTTAATAGTAAAGACGGTAGTGTGACGTTTACCAATGGTTTAAGGTTAACACAAGAGCAACTGAAGAGCGGTGGATTTGGCTCCCTCTTGGACACAATCTGTCAGTTTGCTGCCGCATTATCAAAAATGAAGATTGATGAGACAGAAGTGTCATTATTGGCAGCAATCTGTTTGATTAGCTCAGGTACGTTGAGTAGCCCTTAAAATATATGTGATGTTACTTTAATTTGAGCAAGTTAATTTCAAAATTAATGGTTTTCGAGTGACAATGCATCTTTAAAAAGCCATCTGGTTTAGCGTGAAATTAAGTTTTGCGGGTTGTCAGTTTTGGGATCCATAAGTATATTAAGCACTAACAGAAACAATTGTTTTTTTTTAGATCGTTCTGGTTTGAAAGATCCACTAAAAATAGAAAAAATGCAGGAACCACTACTAGAAGGTCTGCGGTATTACGTACGGAAACGACGCCCTTTAGAGCCACACATATTTGCTAAGATACTTATGAAGATTACAGATCTCCGAAGCATAAGTGTAAAAAGTATGTTAAATTTATTTTCAGTTAAGAACATAATTATAATAAGACTGAAGCTTCTCTCCCATTAAGTTTCTGTATATACCTCCCTCTATGGTAGTAGACAGTATGCTACCTAAATTACTGTAAATTATTACCATGTACCCCATCAGGTGACTGTTTCGTCAGATGATTGAAATTTTTACATTGCCATTTAGACTAGTAACAACACAGCGAGAGAATACTAGGCCAAGTAATAACCTCAAACAGGTAATTGAGTGGAGGTAGACACCCAGCTTGGGCCTTTTTAGTATACGAGTTACAAAAGCTGCTAACTTGGCAAACTCAGGGACAATACTCTACTCGTAACAGCTCTTATATTGCGGCGCAAATTTTGAACTTAAAAAATTAGATCACTTGTAATAATCACAAGTCTTAACTGTTAGATTACTTGTGTGCCTTTTGATGAAATAAACCTAACCTAAGTGCAATAAATAGTTTATTATTAACTTCTTTTCTTTAAAACAAACACAAAGTTTTAAAACAAACACAATTTTACAAGCAAAGCAAATAAAAAGTTGTTCGCATTACGTTGAGCCTCTGTGTATTTTTATAATGGCAAAGCTTCCGGAATGACAAAACATGTCCATTGTTTTGGTAAGCTTCCAGAAAGGACAAAATACTAATTACAAATTTAATAGATGATTCAACATTACTTTTACTTTAGACAGTTTTGTCATTATTAGGGTGTTTTTTTTGTTAGTTACATAACTACTGAGTCATACCATAGTAGACATGATTGTAATTATGCTTTGATTTTACTCATGATCATAGCTCTTTAGCTTTTGCTATTGTTTTCTTAAAGTCACTTTCAAATGTAAACTAGTAAATTCATGTTTACCTCTGCCAACAAAGTTGGGCAGAAGTTATGTTTTCGCCCCTGTGTGTGTGTATGTTTGCTTGTGAACAACTTCCTGACCACAATATTGATAAAGTAATGAAACTGACAGAAATGAATTGTTAAGATGTGGTACAATTTCAGTTTTATAATTTTGTATAGGCCTATTACTCTGCAATATGCCTTGTATATCTTTAGTTTAATACTGAAAAGTTATTCTCCAAGGAAAGAGATACATCAGATTGTGTCAGGGTTCAATATTTAAACATCAGATGGCATCATCAGGCACTGACAATGTCAAATTATTGAATCCAGACATGATGACTTTTATCTCATTGAGTATGTACACCTATTATTGTTAATGAATAATAATAGTGATTTTTATATGAACACTTCATTATCCTCTTTGTAATTTTTTTTGTCAAATGAATTCCTTCTTTGGCCACGTTTTTAGAAACAGTAGATTTTGTTTTACTTTATTTTAAAATGTTACACATTGTCTTTTTTCATTCAAGGGTATACTGTATTTGGGTAGCTGGAATGTTTGTATGATAATACTTGATTACCTTGCAGCATTATGTAGCATCCCTCAAGGGAACATGTGTTCTATTTAGATTCTGGTTCAACTGGGTTAATAAAATGAGAGAAGGTCTTAGTAGGCTCGCTAAACTGACTATAATTCTCTGATTCCTAGTGTTAAAAAAGTATTTCTCTTAGAAGGCTTGCTAAGCTGGCTACAATTCTCTGATTCCTAGTGTTAACAAAGTATTTCTCTTAGAAGGCTTGCTAAACTGGCTACAATTCTCTGATGGCATGTATCTCATTGCTTGATGTATGCATTATACTTTCTTACTTGAAGTTGATTAGTGGACCTTTCGGATTCTCTGATTCCTAGTGTTAAAAAGTGTTTCTCTTAGATGTCTTGCTGGAAAGTGCCATCAACACTGGTTTATATCCAAATAAAATTAGAAAATGCTATACTGAGAATCAGAGACTTGTAACAAACAATGTCAAATTGATTGCACATCATGGATCATGAACAATAATGACAAGATCATTAGCATACCATTGTTGGGTTGTCAGCATAAGTCTGGATGGTGGGGCAACCAATCAAATGCTTCTAATTTTGGTATGATAAATGTCATGTTCAAATGTTCATATGGAGGAGGTAGTGTGTTACCAATGGGGTATTCCCAGGTGATTAGCCAACCAGATACATTCCATCGACATCTCATAACACTAAGTGTTCCTGTGAACAATCAGGTTCGCTATAGTTTTCCTGGTCCCCAAAATACAAACAATAGAGGATGTAATGTCACAAAAAGGCCATTTGTGGAAAAAATTTAGTGTTTTTGCTTTCTTTTCATCAAGATTTTTGGTAACTTGATGAAAAGTTCAGTCCATCACTATAAACATTCCTGTACTATTTGTTAATTTTCTTCAATTTGTATTTTTCCCAGGTGCGGAGAGGGTGTTACATCTGAAAGTTGAACTTCCGGCTGAATTCCCAGCTCTTATAACTGAAATGATTGATCGCAATGATGATGATGATTAGATGATAACAATCTAGAGACTTGTGGTTTGAGAAATCTGAAAAAAAAACAATGGTAGAATTACAATGCCATTGTCAAGAATCGCGCATATTTATATACTGCAGTTGAGTTAGATACGACATAAACTATGATACCAGAAAATAAAATATATTTAGTACTGAAATTTGATGGTTTAGAGAGACGGAGGTAACAAAAAGAACTTAGAATATAAAAAGACACATTGTAACGAAGTATTATAGACAACACAGGATCTCTACAAGAATTTAACAATCAGAAGATACAGAAGTTCATGTTGATATATAGAGAGATTGGAAGAAATATGATATGCTCTGAGATGTGTAGATCTACAACCTCTGCCAAGTGACCACACTGACCCTGGTATAAGCCCACTAAATTGTTCCCAATAAATTTAACAAGTAATCTCAGTCTGTGATGTAGACATATACCCTGGTATAAGCCCACTAACATTGAATATGGAATACCAGTTAGTGTGTGATGTAGACATATACCCTGTTATATGCCCACTAACATTGAATATGGAATACCAGTTAGTGTGTGATGTGGACATATGCCCTGGTATAAGCCCACTAACATTGAATATGGAATACCAATTAGTTTGTGATGTGGACATATACCCTGGTATAAGCCCACTAACATTGAATATGGAATAATCGTCAGGTTTTGGATGTGCCTATACCCAGGTTTCAGAAATGTGTAGAGTAATTTTATCTATAAAATAATTTAAGTGTGGCTTATATCCATGTTTGATGGGCTTATATCCATGTTTGGTGGGTTTATATCTAAATCACTATGGTATATCTAGATGTTTACATCATGTATTATTTATTAAATATCTAGAAACGATGTTAATTTCCAAATCTGTGTAAACATGAATTGGTAGACCCACAGTTAAATCCTCAATTATATAATTTACAAAGTCAATTATTTCCAGGTACAAAAGTTAATTATAGATATAATATAAAAATCTAGATTTATGACTTCCACTTCCATTCAAGTAAAGTGTCCTTGTTGGCGCCTGATACAAGATAACTGTTGTAAATTTAGCGAATGGATTTGTTCACAGAACACATGCCAACGTTTTGTGTATTCAAATAATAATTTCAAATTTAACTGAATGATTAGAATTAAAATATAAATATCCTAACAATGTATACATATTTAAATAAAACAATGATTGCATTTTCATTTTTATACTAGGCACCTACAGTTCTTTTTTCATGAATAAGAAATCAATCACTCTAGCATTATATCTTTGGTAAATCAGGGTTTATTAAATTGGATCACTGAATGTGAGCCCTCTAGAATCACATTATTTTTTTCACATTTTCTTGGATGATTATCCTAGAAAAGGCTTTCCTTATAATTCTACAATTCCTGAAGTAGCTTCTGCAATTTACAGTGCATTTCACAAATTATAAAGTGTTTTTTATACAGTAGAATATTATTTAGAATTAAAAATGTGATATTGTAAAAATGTCGGAGATATCAACAACATTCAGAAAATGATAAATCTGAATTTCATAAATTGAGTGTATGTGCTGTGCTGAAAATGTCTCGTAACGGTTACATAGAGAGTTTTCGCAACTTTACAAAATGCAATAACGGAAACTGGTATGTCATCAGTGCTTGTAAAGTTTGAGTTTTACACAATTAACTATCTGTCACAGTTATCTGTCACAGTTTTTAGTATTTTATGGCAATCACCAACAATTCGTAAGTAGAACAGCAGAAGTATGACGTGTCCGTTTCCTGTATCGTATTTTGTAAAATTGCAAAGGCTCCCCATTATTAAATTCATTAAAATCAGGGTCAATTTACTTATGCAAATATACATTCATTTACACTATGTGGCTAGATTGACACAGTAAAGATTATTCAGCATTAGTTTATTTCAATAACTATGTATATTCATTGGTATACAAGATGACCATGGAGAAAAATTATGTATTTGAGATTTTGATTCAGACCTGTTGTTTAAAGGTTTTAGTCACTCTTTTGTGCAACAAACCCCTACCAAAGCATTGCATACTCAAAATCATTCTAATTTAGTTTTTACCTATCCATGCAAACAGCAATGTAGAATAATTTAACATTGAAATTGCAGAAGGTAGAAAATCTACACTTCATTTAAAATTCATGGCCCCCTGAATGTCTTTGAAACCATAGTCCTTTAAAAACATATTCATTTTGGGGATGCTGGCTACAAGACTGCAATTGCTAAGTAGGAGAATCATGTACCTTGTAGCCTACTGTTTTAAATACACATTACATTTACACAATTTTTTTCCTAGTGCTTAATTACTGTCACACTGTAGAACAATCAACACACTTTTCTAGGTCTACAAAACCTCTATTGAGGGTTGGACGTTATGCAAGAGGTGCGCAACAATTGTCAAGTATATCATCATATAATCAGTATAGGACTGAACATCTTGGATTGTATTGCCTGCTAGGTATAGTAAGCTACGGTTCCACACCTATTTTCACCATGGTCATCTTTGATAATAAACAAAACTAACCATGCTAATCATAATTAGATTAGTATCATAATATTCAAATAAGAGGTTCTTCAACGTTTCTACCTCTGTGGGGTCATCATCATGACACATATTGTTCATTAGTCCATGGCTGATGTAGTAAAGTAGTCGTAAAAAATCATTGTTGCCCAACAGTCCCAAAAATCACAAAAACCTGGTTTAGCATTTTTGACATTTTTTTCTTGTATGTTTTTGTATTCTGATTTTTGGCTAAGTACAGTACATCAAATTATCCCAGAAAATTATTAGAAATTTTCCTGAAAAATTGGAAGAAATGCACAGTCATCCCAAAATTTAACTACAGGAAATAAAATGGGTTGTTGTTAATACTGTAATACAGTAAGTAAGAGGGGCCCTACTTAAAAAAATCTGACTGAGTGACTGCTTTCATTAATGCTATACTTGGGCAACGTAACACTTCTTAGGCTTTGGTGACATATCAGTAACCATGGTGATCAAAATAAATCGTGTATCTTGCCATTATTATGACAAATTTCCAATTTGCAAATTGTTTTTTTATCTAAGAATTTTTATGATATTAGTTATGTAATAGTTTATGTTGTTAAATGTTCCAAGTCCACTCAGTTTTCATGGTATCAATGGTAGTTTTTGTTACTATCATAAGTTGAGAATAATTTTCATATAATTTTATGATAATGCCTATCAATACAGTAGTAGTAATGCCATGTTATTTGAAATAAGCCTAAACAAGAAAAAAAAAACTGCAATACTGTACTGCTACATCTGAATTACACAAAAAATAATGTGATACAGTACATTCGTCTTTTTCAAACACTTGAATAACCAAAATTTAATCCAAAAATGTGTATTTTTGTCAAATTATAAAAGGAATGAATAATTAAAAACTTGGTGTTAAGTGTTACTGGTAATGGTTAACCAGGAATATGAAGAAAACTAGAGTTTTAATAACAATTGAAATAATAATTGTTGGGACAAATGAAATAAAGTCGCAATTGCTCTGGACATGTTTTTTGGTAAAACCGACCCACTTGTTAATTTTAACATATTTCCAGTACGAATAGCCCAGGAACTTTGTTGGATTGCTAATGCAGGCCAGATGGTTAATCTTATCAACTTTTGTTTACCCAACAGGAAAGTCCAATGCGAACAGCATAACTTGTTTAAATTTCCAGTTCATATTACCAAATTGTATACCTGCCAAATGTTTGGGAGCCGGATATATGCTGCCAGATCGTAGTACTTGATCTGATTTCAACAAACAAAAAAACAAAAAAAATATGTACCCTATTTTATATATAGCTTACCATATGTAGCAACCATGTGGTATTTTTCAGTTTTCTGTGGTTGTTGATGTAAATTATATATGCCATTTTGCATCATTTTGGGCGGTTATGAAGTATGATATAGCTCAGATATTATTTACATTTTTACAAATTCTTCTCATGATGCATGTACTAGACGTCCATGCATAAAACTTGTGCATTGAGAGTTGACAGATATAAAATTGCCCTCATTCATCTGATGGCCAATCAGC
The DNA here is from genome assembly GCA_025631205.1 of Nesometra sesokonis. Lineage (NCBI taxonomy): Eukaryota > Metazoa > Echinodermata > Crinoidea > Comatulida > Antedonidae > Nesometra > Nesometra sesokonis. The sequence continues at coordinate 11,136 of JAOTQE010060826.1, read as the reverse complement.
CATGAGTTGTGACTTTAAAACTAACTACAAATTATCCAAGTAAAAACAGTAGAAAGATTTAACCTTTAGAATTTCACTTATGGTCTTGGTATAATTCATTTTAATTTTTTTAAATCCAGTGCGGTTGCGGCTGAAGGCATGCTCTTCTTGGTGTTCGTATTATCCCTCAGAAATTTATTAATGGATCTTCCGGTTTAGTCATGGCCACAATCCCCTTACATGTAGACAAAACATGTTCTAGGTTGATTAAAAGATGATTCTGGTTATTTTAATGTTTGTTAGTTTGGTAATTTAAAATATTACTGTTTTTACAATTTTACAGAAAAGACAATTTTATTTCAAAATGCTTACGAACTAACAAGTTGTAAATTTAAATGAAATTAAGTTGGTAAATAATGATACAAATTTACAATTCTGTTTGCAGTGTTTTGATAATCATTACAATGTATATTTTTTTGTTATGACTGAAATATATAAAAAAAGAATGTGTTTGTGTTATTCCTCCCAGAGGAAGTATTTAAAGTGATTATTTGAAAGCTTTTTAATCATTTATGTCAGAATGTTTCTAATCTTTTCAGTACAGTAACAAGCAATTCATGTTCTGTATTAGATTACCAAAAGGGCTGAGTATGAGAGCATTTAAAATAAAATCATTGTTCAGTAAATGTTTTGTTGGTGTTGAATAAATTAAGTAAAATATAATAAATAATGGGCATTATGGGGTTTGAGTATTTAAATAAATTTGTTATCAGAAATTTATTAAATTATGTGAACTTGAGATAATGTTGTATAATTAAATAATTAAGTGTTACTTTAATATACAAGTTTATGAATAATCATAAACTTTGTGAATATTTATGAAGTATTCATGAATATCATGAACCATATGAATAATCATGAACTTTATGAATACTGATGAACCATTCAAGAATAATCATGAACTTTATGAATATCCGATGAAGCATCATGCATGTTTACAATTTATTAATATGACTATTCATGCTCATGTAAATTCCATTATGTTATAGAATGAACATTTCATAGTAAGTTTTAAGGCAGCTTGATCTGAAATGAACAAAATATCATTTTTATATAAATATTGTAGAATATAAGTAACTTTAATTTGAAATGAAAATTCTCATATTATTTATAATTGCATATATTTCTTTCAGCTGACCTAATAAAATTTCATCCGTTGTAATTTAATGAATATTTTCAAAAGCATGTTTCACAGTGTTATAATTGTACTTCATCAAAACAATGAAATAGGCAAAAAAAAGAATTGCATTTAGATACCGAGAGAAGCATGTTTCATTTGTTGGAACCTTATTATTGGTGTAATGCCATATGTAATTTTAGAATTCAATTCCTCGTTGGAATTGTAGGTAGGATGTTTAAATACAGTTGATGTCTGTATCTATCTTTATAGTAAGATAGCATTTTTTTTGCAATCTGCGATTGATGGTTCTGACAAAAAATCTGCTAAAGAAAGAGTTTTTGTGTGTAAGTTGTTAATGATACACAATACATATCTTTTGTTTTCTTTATATTTAGTCATATATCTTTATGTTGTGTATTTGAGAACGGAGAATGGGCAATGACTGATATCATAGACACTGTATATAAAATAATAAAAAAGGGAATTGTGTGTGGCATGGCGTTGGACTGTGTGCTTGCATGGAATGCACTCTTGTGTGGAGTTTAGTTGGGTGAGCCTTTCTGCGTGATGGAGTGCTTTTTGTGTGTAGCGTAGAGTTACCTCTGTATGATGTTTTCTCTCTCATGTGTGATGGAGTTGGTACGTGTGTGTGCGTGATGTTCTCTCTCATGTGTGGTGAATGAAGTTAATGTGTGTGTGCATTATGTTCCCTGTTGCGTGAATGTGTTAACATTCTCTTTGTTTAGAATGAAAATTACAAACTATGGTGTGTATTCATGTAAAATGTATTTTTGAAAAAAAAAAGATCTATAAATAACAATTTTTAGAGGGTACTAAATTTGTGAAAAATGTTCTGTTAGAACACAATTTGTATACATTGTGGGGCTGTATATTAGCTTATCCTGTTATCCTGTATGGTCACGCAAACCAAATAAACATTTCTCAATCGATACAGTGGCAGTGTTTTATTTCTATTATTGTACAGTCTCTGGTATATACAGATCTGCCTTAAATATGGAGTGACAACAAGTTTGCTGTGTTGGATTATTAAAAAGTGATTTCAGTGACTAATTGTGGCAGAGCCATGCTAAAGGATTCATAACTTGCAAAGCTAATTCTTCACAGTAGGCAGAAACACTAGTAGCCAAGCTAAAGGATTCATAAGTCACAAAGCTAGTTTTTGACAATGTGCAGGAATAAAAAGAAATGATCATTTACTTCAAAAACATACATATGAGGTGCCAGGTGTTCCTTATTGATAATTATATGTCCGGATATATAATTGTTTATCCTGTTATATAATATTTCACCTGATATATAATTAAATAACTTGATATATAATAAATATCATTCAAGGAACACTTGGCACCTCATACATACACTATAAGCATTTAACACTTGGCACCTCATACATACACTATAAGCATTTAACACTTGGCACCTCATACATCCACTATAAGCATTTAACACTTGGCACCTCATACATACACTATAAGCATTTAACACTTGGCACCTCATACATACACTATAAGCATTTAACACTTGGCACCTCATACATACACTA
>JAOTQE010060825.1:0-31150 GCA_025631205.1 Nesometra sesokonis | reverse complement strand
ATCATCATGATGGTTAAAAATCATCATGATGGTTAAAAATCATCATGATGGTTAAAAATCATCATGATGGTTAAAAAGCACAACAGAGTTATTGTGTATTTGATTTATAGTGTTACATACCAAAAAATATTTGTATTTTGATATAGTGGGCGCTGTTTATCATACCTGAAAAATGACCTTTTCACCTGTAACTCTGCAAATAAATAAATAACATTCACCAACAAGGTGGCTCCACCATGTTAAATTACTAGGAGGATCTACCTAGAACCACAGAGAACTACCTAGGAACTAGGTAGTATATTTGTTGATGCTATTGATACCTCAAGTTCAATAAGTAATTGATTGTTTGTCATGGTGTCAGTTTTAATTAAAATGAAGGTCAATTAATGGCTGTATTTTCCTGTGTACTTTTAGGGCATTGCTGACCATATCTCCTTGGTAGCCTCCTTTGAGAGGGGAGTTGACCTTGTGTTATTTAGTAATAATGGTTGATAATAATGTGGTATATAGGTAGCAAGGCTGGTGTATTGTAGTTATTACAGTGTTAACCCTGTTAACTACCTCTATCTACCTTGTCACCACCATTATCTACCATGTTAACAGTGTTATTTTTTTCAAAAGGTATACCCAGGTATAAGTCTGAACATGGGATCACAGTGTCAGTGTATGACATGGACATATCCCCTAATATAAGCCCATTAACTTTAGACATTGTCACTTAATCTTTGGGTGAGTGTGTACTCATGTACTCATTAAAAACGAGTTATGGGAGCATTCAACATTTACATACAGAGGGGTGGTGCTTGTGGTATGTTAAATTGCAATAAAATTGCATACAGGGTTGGGGGTGATCCAGGATCCAGGATGGGTTTTATGTATGTATATTGTACTCAAGTTATTTGGAAATTGTCTTACTGATGGAAAAAAAACAATAAAATTTAGTATGTGCAGGGATAGGGAGGTGGTCAAGCTGAAAGTATGGCATGAAGTGGCCCTTAGGGACGTAGAAAGTTACATGAAATGTAATATCTGGTTCACAATGCCTTGAGACTCTACTGTATAAGGCGCTATATATATCAAACTACATTACATTACGTAAGAAGTTATCATGAAATCTAGGTGGATAACCTGAACAATGAACAGTTGTGTATATACAATCACAAATTGATACTTTTATCTCACTTCAGTGTATGAAAGTGAAAGGTCAAACATTTCATCTACACTTTGTTTAATTTCAATGATCACATGATTTCAGTTTATGTAATTTTATCACACAAGGTATAAGAATAATATTTTCATAAAGGAAGAGGCTCTCTGTATTAATCTCTGAACATTTTTATTTGTATTTATTTAGACTACTCTCTACCCTATTAATGGAATAATCCAAGCAGACGAGGAGACAAAAACAAGAGCGTCCGGTGACCCAACATCACTGACACATACTACAAACTCAGGTAATTAACATTGATCATTTTAATTTGTTTTAATTTCCTTTAGGCACATTGCCAATGGCAAATCATTAAATAGGTGACAATTCCTTCACGAGACAAACACGTACACATGGCTAAGGATTGCGAATAGCAAATTATCACTGTCCTATTAAATACGTGGCATTTCCTTCACAAGACCGACATACACATGGCCAAGGATTGCCAATATCAAATCATTAGATTTCTTATTAAGTAGGTTACAGTCCTTCAGAAGACAAACATGCAATGCTTTAAATAAACTAACAATGAGGGAGTGTCGTTTTTGTCATGAGAAAGAAGCTAGTGTTGGATAGGATTCGAAGATAGGACCTTGTAATAATAAGGTGAGTGCTCACCTAAACCTTCAATCCACACTTCAAAATTTTAAAATTAAATGTACAGTGAACATGTTTGTACCACAATCAAGGTGATGTACAGGGATGATAACATAATGATGATGACATAATTTGTCAAAATATTGAATCCTAAAACTATGGCATGTATCTCATTGCTAGGAGTATGCATTATACTTTCTTAGACACTGAGGTAGTTAGAAATGTTTAAGCATGGGCTGCAAACATGTAAGTGGTGGGTAGTAAAACAATTAAAAACCATATTTTGTTTTGGGTGGGTGGCATGACAATCTTCTCAGCCATGGATTCGTATTTCTTTTACCGACAAATTTTGATCCAGTTAAAAAGTTAGACTACATACACCATACATTTAATGGTGCAGGATACATTCTTATTAATTTTGATAATTTACAATATTTAGACACCAATGAAAATAATAACATTTATTTAAAATCCATTGACCTGTTCGATAAAAAAATTACAGGAATTAAAGTTGAATTTTTTTTTGAAAAATTTTTATTCTTGTGAAACATTATATAGAATTTTTGACAATGGCGTACCAAAGTGTACCAAGTGAGTTTTGTTGTAGTAATAGCGAATTAAGTATCTTTATAGCGCGGGATTTCCCATAAGTTACTCAGACCTGACCAGATCATTTTTTACTGTTTATATGAGTAGTAATTAATTTTCCGAAACTAATAAAAAATGTGCAAGCGTGGATATGAATCCTTTAATTGAAGATTATTGCCTCTGATTCTCTTAGAACATTGTACATTTGTCGGTACAAGAGTTATAACCTTTAAAGTCCAGAGTTGAGTTTTCTGTGTTAAATTTACCTTGGTGTTTGAATTTAAGGAACATTCATACAAGATGTGATTTCAGATCAGAACAGCTACCAATCCATAAGAACTTTTGACTCACTGGTAAAGAATAAAGCTGCGTATTGGACACACACCGAAATTGTTCTTTCCGATGGGATAAAAATTCTTTTAGTTGGTGGTCCCGCCCAGCATAATTAATTCTCGGCTTGTGTGCGATATGAGAAGGCCTGAGTTTGAGACTTGCAAGTTTCATTTTTTTCTTGTCATAACGTAAGATGCTTTGTGCCTTACCTGGATAAGACCAACTGTTCCAAAGTGACCTTATAGATTTTTCTGCAAGTGCTTGCATGCAACATAAAAGTCCAATATTATTTTGACTGTATTCATCACATTGAGTTTAGAACAAATTTGTGAGGTGTCGTGATGAAATGAGTCGTGTTGTACGCTAGTTCATTTTGAGATATTCACAAAAATAGACAGAAAGTAACAATTTCACAAAAATGAGATTTGTTTTGTTAGGTTTAGTAATTAAATTTTATGATTAAATTTTTCCTGTTTATTTAAAAAATGTTTTTGAACTATATTTTGTAAGGGCTGTTTTTCAAAATCAATGGAAAAACGTATAGGAAGTCAACAGTTGTTTATCTTTAAAGTCAATTTTCTCCAAATTGTGTTTTCATAGACCAATGTTTTAAAATGATTTTTCTCTGGTTATACTGAAGCTATGAACCTCATTTAAGAACCAATTTAAAGCTTATAATCTCTTCTATCCAAATACAACAATAACTCCATTTTGATATTCTGTACAACACGACTTATTTTGTGGTGACATCTCACATTTTTAAAACCTGTTTTTAAATAAATGGAGGCATTTTTTCACACAGTTTATTTCTAGGACTAAAGTCCATTGTGAACTATGCTACATGGGTTATAACATCTAGTATTTCTCTGAACACTGTATTAAACTTTCTTTTCATAAGATACACACAGTGCACTTAACGACAGCGCGACTTAAAAAAACTTTGATTTAATTATAGTACTCAGAGTAGACTACGGTGGTTTGGTCACACAATCAGGATGAGCTGTGATCGCTTCCCCAAGCAACTTCTCTATTGTGAACTAGCTCAAGGTAAACGCAATCTAGGCCGTCCTCTACTAAGGTACAAAGATATATGTAAGCGCGACATCACATTGGCTGACATTGACATCAAATCAGCTGAGAGTCTGGCAACTGACAGGCCCTCATGGCGCAGAATTGTTGACTCAGCAACTGAAACAAGAGAGAACCTGTTCTATCAATACCAAGCAGAGCTTCGTCAAATCCAAAAAGCAAGAAGTCTCTCTCAAGAAGTTGTCTCTGTTTTCACCTGCCCCTCCTGCTTTCGTCAATGCAAATCCAGGATTGGTCTTCACAGTTATTTCCAGAGTTGCAGGAAAAAAATAATTTAGATAATATTATGATATCATAGCACTGTATCAGCTACCCTCATTACGTCATCTGCAATTATCTTTTCGTATAACATCCTGTTTGTTTTTTTACCACATAGTCTAAAATGACTGACGCCTGCCGATATACATATACAAATACAAATTATACACCACATTCACTTAATATAATAAATATATTCTTGTAGTTGCCCACCATAGTGAGACTGGCAGTGTAACACCTACGTCACCCAGTATAGAATCACCGATACGAGCGCAGCTTAGGACTGACCCAATTCCCACCGTATCCTATTCAAGTAGCGAAGACGAAGAATTTTTTGATGTTGATGAGTATCAAAGGTAATATGATTTATTATGTACACTACCTGTATCTGGTAAATAAAAAGGTCTGCAGTATTCAGGGCTTTCAGTAGATTTTTAAGTAGAATGCAAACCTAAGAGATTTTTAAGGGCATAGATTTATTATTTACGGCTAGATAGTGAACTTGACACTGTGGAATTGTAGTCCCATTTAGGTGCCTACTATTTGACGGTCGTCAGCCTTTGTCACAAACGTGTATGTTAAATACTTGTTTTATAAGTATTGTATTTTTAACATTCTTTTGTCATACAAATTATTTACATATGTCACATATATTATGTTGTCAATATTTTGTATTTTAATTACATTAACTTCTATTTATAAATAAATTTGAAACTTTTATGAAAGACTGCGGATGCAAATTTGATATAGCAACAGCATTAGAATGCAACACGATTTGATTGGTTGGATTCCAGAATAGTAGGCGCTTCCATGGAACTGCACTTTGGGCTATGTATTCTGTGGAATTTAACCATCTAGCCGTTAAAAAAATGCATCTATGATTAAAGGCCACAGGCACAACCTGATTTTGACAGTACCCAATAAGAATTAGTTGGGAAATTCTGCCCCCTACCTCTTTCTAATGAAAAGCCTGTGTGTGTTATCCATCTTCATCTTGCACTGCATTCTTTAACATGCACATGAGCCATGTTGTACACAGTACCAACGGCTTAACATCTCATCTGAAAGACAGTGCGCTGTTAACATGTATTTCGATCCTCCAGCCAAAACACAAGGAGGTTGGTGTGATGTGTGATCGAACCAGGCACCAGCAAGTCTCCACGGTTCAGAGCACAACACAGTGATTACAACCAGCTAAACCAATTGAGCTTAATGTCATTCTGCTACAGCTTTACAATCTGCTTTTGCATTTAAGTAGGACTTACCCAGGAACTTTTGTCATTCTGTACAAAGGAACACATACACCTGCAGGTTTCTGATTTTTTTTTATTATTCTGGTTAATATCAATATAAATAACATGAAATGTTATTTCTAATTTGTATAGTGATGACAATCTGGCGGGCTCAAAGAGACTAAACGGTTCTGAAAAACAGAGAGCTGAATCAATAAGATCTGATGAATCAGAAGATGACGATGATGGTACAATTTTATTTTATTTTTCTTCATGTAAAAGAGAGTCATTGATAGTAATCATAATCACCATTATCCCTAATCATATTAGGTTCATGACCACCACCATCACCAGCAATACCTCCACTTCCACCCACCAACCAACCACAACCATACCACCACAACCCACCAACCAACCACCACCACTATCCACCAACTAATCACAACCAATACCACCACCACCCACCAACCAATCACAACCATACCACCAAAACCCACCAACCAACCACCACCATTACCCACCAACCAATCACAACCACCACCACCAGTACCACCACCACCAATTATTCACTTTCACTTAATTGTTTATGTGAGACAATTGCATTGCAGATGCTGTTACCCAACATATCATAGTTTATGTCTCTGTTGTTTTAAGGTTTTATATTACATTTTTTCAATATTTTGTTTATCTCAAAGACAAATGAACAAGATGTGCATATATTCAACTTTTATACTACATTAACAATTTTCAAATATACGATAAAAAAATGCAATTACCCTGTGCTTAGTCAATGTATACTGATAAGCAATTTTCCAATGCATTTTTCTGAAAACTTTATTTCAAATGTTCAAACTTGAAACTGACACATGAAACTGATTGTTTTGCATGTTAAAGATAATAATCTGCAGTTTTAAGATCTGTAAATACCCCAGTTTTCAATTTTGTTAACTTATACCTCTTTTAGCTTGGCTCTGCCACATATAAGTCTACCCCATCTTTATTGTTTGACTAGTTATTTATTATTTTACTGTTTCATGTTTTAGTTATTGACTGTGAGAAGCATGGCAGTGTCATCACACATCTTCTGTCACAAGTTCGTCTTGGAATGGACTTGACCAAAGTAGTTCTTCCAACCTTTATACTAGAAACAAGATCCACCCTAGAGATGTATGCTGATTTTTTTGCACATCCATATCTCTTCTCAACGTAAGACAGCTTTTCTTTTATAATATTCTATAAAATAATTTTGTGTCCCATATAACAGTAAGAAAGTATAATGCATACTCCAAGCAGTGAGATACACGCCATCGTAAAACAGATTCAATATTTCGACATAAATTATGTCATCATCAGGTGTGAACATTCCTGATAATGACATAATTTATGTCGAATTATTGAATCTTGTCACAATGGCGTGTATCTCACTGCTTGGAGTATGCATTATACTTTCTTACTTGAAGTTGATTAGTGGACCTCTTTCGGATACAACAGTAAGTTGGATAGGAATTATGCCATGCTTTCTAAACCAAGCATCATATGAGGCAAAGGCACTGTTAGGTCGTAGGTAGTCGTGGGTAATGATCTAGTGTGCAGCCAGATTTGAACCCAGGACCCCAGGATTGGAAGGCAAGCATGTTAACCACTAACCTACAGTGCCACTCCATGATGATGATGATCATGATCAAGATTATAAATAAAAAAGATAAATAATTTGACATTAATAGCGCGCCTGTTAAAGTCACTACTGTAACTTGCCACTGGTGCTGTGGACATGATGTTCACACATTCAATGACATTCTCCTCCCCTGAGGGTCATGACATGTCCTGCTGCCCGAAACATGCTTTACACTCTGCTGCCCACGGAAGGGAATGTGTGGACCAGTATACTGTACCTTGGTAACCCCCTACTTTTCTCGAAAGATATACTGGGTTCTTTTAAGTGCATACGAGCCTTTGTATACACTGGACCTACAGTGTATAATCATTTCCGAGAAGACTTGTCCACTTGTGATGGTGGTGGTGGCTGTGGCGATGGTGATGGTGGTGGTGATGAAAATTAAGATGATAGTGATGTTAATGGTGATGATTTTGGAATGAATGCTAATGATGATGAAGGTATTACTAATAATAATTGAAAATTATGATTTTAATTGTTTATGCTAATTACATTGGCATGCCTTACAGAAAGCACAAACAATCACAGAGATTGACAATAAATACTGTTTTTCATAGCTATGTTATCAACTTCATTCATGTTGTTTTTGTTTATTGATTCTTTTACCATTTAAATTGTCATTTATATGTCACTGTCCTCCTTTGTTTAGAATCTCCACCATAGATGATCCTAAAGAGAGGATGTTACAGGTACTACGTTGGTATCTGTCAGCCTTCCATGCCGGGCGAAAGGGCTCAGTTGCAAAGAAACCGTATAATCCAATAATAGGTGAAACATTTCTATGCTATTGGGATGTTGACCCCGAAACTACAGACCAGGTAACTATAATAAATTATATCCTAAGTTAATCTGAAGACAACTATATCCCGAAAAATCAACCACTGGTAGCCTTGATATAGAAGCTGTATGAAAAATGGGACAAACTTATGCAAAAATCACATTTTAATAATGTCAAAAGTTCAAAAAGCAAATCCGGTCAAATATGTATATTACAAACAATTTGAGACCAAATTTGGGTTTGTTGATGACTGTTTACACAGTTACATACCCTGTGTGAAAACCGTCAAAAGTCATAGGAACATGTACATTCTGAACAATTTGGCACCAAAATTACATCTCTATGATCACTAGTTGCTGTGTATCCCAATACGTTATATTTCACCAAATCCAACATGGCTGCCAAATGGCCCTAAAACAATTCCATGAGGCAATTTTTGGTCTTAGGAACATCAAGATTGAAAAATCTATTAAAAAAAAAATTGACATAGTGAACAATGGCTTCTTCTGCCATTAAGCAACAAGGCCAAGGATAAGCTTATTTTACAAATGTATTAATTATACTACACTATTTAAATCTAGTCTGTGGCTTCAAGATATTTTTCTGATATAATATTTCTATATCATACATCACTTGCTTCATCAGTTTTACTGGTCTCTAACCTCGCTAAATTTTCTAAATTTGGTTGATTTAAACACTGTTGGACAGCTGAAATTTCAGCATGTGTTATATAAATGATAACTGAATTATTAGATAAAAAATTTAGAAACTGGTTAAAATTTACCACAAATTAGTAGTAATTGCATGTTTATTTCAGTCAGTTTGAGTAACTTTTTTTTTTTCAACAGAATGATTTAACTACTGATGGACCAGTACCCTGGGCTCCTAAAAACACTGTCACCTTCCTTGCTGAACAAGTCTCCCATCACCCGCCAAGTAAGTATTGCATTTTATTTCAACTTAAAAATCAATACAATATAAAAACATACTGGTGCGTCATTGTAGTGGGATCAGTTGGCGCAGTAGTTGCGTTTCAGACTTCCAATGATGAGTTCAGGAATTCGGAGCTCACAGGTCAGTTGTTTGACTTCTTAAACAAGATCATTGATGCGTTTTGCCTCTCTCCAACCAGGACTATAGTGGGTACCTGGAAAGTACAAATGCCATATGCGCTGATTACAGCTACAACATTGTGAAATGGATTGCATTACAGTTTAATAATGCTTTTTTTTGACAATACTTATTCCACAACCAGGACCAGCTGTGAGCAGGTCCCTAGCCTGTGCTGTTCATCATGAGTTGTCAACTGTAAAACAGTAATGCAATGAAATTGTTCCTCTCTTTCAGTCTCTGCATTTTATGCTGAATGTTATAACACACAAATGGCATTCAATGCACATTTATGGACCAAGTCAAAGTTCTTAGGATTATCTATAGGTGTTGATATGATTGGTCAAGGTAAGAATAATGATAGTTGGTAGGAAACCATTGGTGCAGCTTACACTGTGTCTTACAATCCTGTAGTATTTGGTTCATATCCCATCTGACAAGGTTTTTCTCATGTCCAAAAACAACCAAATTCAATTCCTAAAGCTTGTTTTTCTGTCAATCATACATTTAAAAAAAAACTAATTTTTATGGTTAATCTTGAACAATGATGATTTTCATAATTGACCAGAAAAGGGGCCACGTTCACTGTTAAACCTGTCATCAATAAAGTTATCAGTTTGGATCGTTAATGTTGAAGTGTGTCCAACTTTAATAATTTTGGTGATTATAGAGTGCTTGCTATATAATATTACCTGTGGCAAGAATGTATAGGTTTTGTAAATCACACATCTTGATCATTTGTTAAATCTTTAAGAGTTCAATTTTATTCAGAAAATAACATATACAATTTCCTAAGTAAAAATTTCAGTCAGAATGTTCTTATCGTTTGTTTTATGAAAATTTTAATTTGTATCGTAGCATGTGAATTTCATCACTCACAGCATAGTAAAGAGTGGTAATTTAGCAGTTCACTTCCATTGCTTTTTTATAACAATTTAAAACGCTGTTACAGATGGGCAATTTTGAAGAAATTATTCACATGAAAACACACTTTAGTCTCATTATTTAGAGCATCGTGTGTATATAGACATAGATATATCATATTATATATAACATGAATTTAAAACTAATGTGAGATTTGATTTATCCGGTGATAACCCACGAAATCCTAAGTGAACTTATTTCGATGGGGTCCTTCTGGTGGTTATTGGGCATTACACCAGGAGACAAAATATTTTCCAAAGGCTGTACTGTGTTCTTTAGCATGGTCATGAACCATGCATACAGAACCAACAACTTAAAATCTCATCCTTTAAGAATATGCTAGTATTAACATCCGAAACACAATAAGAGAGAAGATGTATTAATACTTTCAAAACCTCAGTTTCCTTTCTTCATCTTTTTTTTAATTATTTTGTATTTTGTGTCATCCAACAGCGAGTTTCCTCGCCACTTACAGGATGAGATCTATGCAATGCTTTTCAAATCAAAAATAGAATATTGATTGTAAATGCAATTGATTTAATAACACAGACACATTTATTTAAATACTAATGATATATTATTAATATCTATATAAAATTCAGTATCACCCCTTTGGAAAATAAATCCAAATATTAATTATTTTAAATAAATAACTATTATGAAAACGAGAATAATACAAACATTTTATAGTACCCCTGCAAAATAAGAAGTAGATTTCAGCGCTAGATGATGTTCTACGCATATTACAGAAATTCCATGCAAAAATCAGCCAGTGGGGTATCTTTACATTGTAAGATCTTTGATTATATCTAATTTCCTCTTTTTGTTTTTGTTTAATAGCGTGTGTGTCTGACCTTAAGCATGAGGAGGATTACATAATGACGTTTCCGAGTGGGTATGGACGGTCAATTTTGACCGTCCCGTGGTTTGAGATGGGGGGTAAGTGTCAAATACTATGCAATAAAACTGGATTCTCAGCACAGATGGCCTTCCACACCAAGCCTTTCTACGGTGGTAAACGACATAGAATTACCGCCGATGTATAGTAAGTACATTTTTGTTATTTTGTACAATGAAATGTTATCATAGATTGTTGATTAAAAGCCCATGTGTTACTTTTGTTTTTAATAATTTTGGGTGGGATTTTTTTAATTCCAGGTATTTAATATAATGGCATTTAAAAAAAGAATGAAAGTAGTAGTATCGGAGTAGTAGTATTTTTTTAAAAAAGGTCACATATAAAAATGTCAGAACAATTATAAAAAAGTTTAAAAATAAATTTAAATGCATAAAATTTAATTTGTATTTGCACTAAAGGACACAACACAAAATGACAAGTTTTTCAGAAGCCAAGCTAACAATGTTTCATAGCAAAAACAACCATGTGTGTTCGAGGCCCACTTCCACTTGGTTTTAGTGGTTACACTAGTGGCTTGTGTTCACTATAAAGAACCTAGTACATCTTTCAAGAGAGTAATACCCATCACTAGCATCGTATTGCGATCGGTTTTAGCAATTGCGACAACCAATCACACCCAATCACAAAGTAAAATCGTGTGTGAATGCTCACCAGTAGTAATCCATATCGCAATTGTTACTGGATGCGATCGGTTGTTACAATCTGTATTACTCCCGATTACCATGGAGTCCGATCACAACAAATTCCACAGGCACTGATTGGCTGGATTGGCTGAGGTCAGGACACCCTTTATTTCCAAATGAACTATGACAACACATTCTGTAATGTACTTTTACAAAGTAAAGTACATGTATGAATGCGTTTGAAATTTACGATTGGTTTCGATCGGGAATTGGATTACCACTGATTACATCGCAACCGATCGCGATGCGATATATATGGTACTAGTCAGAATAGGGCTTAAGAGAAAGCGTATTGGGTTTCCCCAATGTACTGGTTCACACACGACTCCTGGCATGGACAGACAATAAATAGAGCACATATACCAGCTAGTACTTTCTAATTAACATAAAATGAAACTCATACGAATGTGTAACATCCAGTCCACAGCGCTTTAAGATTTTTCTGTATAGGCCGCTGTATAAATCAAACTACAATACATCTTATATGGGCTGTAAGGCTAGTTCGTAATTGAATGTAGCATTTTCTACAATGAAGATTAATCAGTGTTGTGTTTGAACTTTAAATCTATAAATATTTATAATATGTTTACCATTATTTTTTAGTCATGTGTCAGATCCTAAGAAATCTATATTAACGGTGCAAGGAGAGTGGAATGGAGTGATGTATTCTAAAGGGTCAAATGGAGTAAGTACATTTTCCTAAAGTTCCACTAATCAACTTAGAAAGTATAATGCATACTCCAACCAATGAGATACATGCCATCGTTGCAGGATTCAATATTTTGACATAAATTATGTCATCACCAGGAATTCCTGATGATGACATAATTATGATGAATATTGAATCCTGTCACAATGGCAATGTATCTCATTGCTTGGAGTATGCATTATACTTTCTTAGTAAGTACATTATTGTTGAAGATTACATAGTTGTATACTTTTGTGTATTTTTAAATGAATTGCGCCCTCCATTGTCTGTGTGGTGGAGAGAGGTATATATATTAGGCATTTTAATTTCCAAGGGGATTAAAATATTATATAACTCTCTATTTTGGTCAGAGAATGCGGCAAACATGATAAAAACTTAATGAAAGCTTGTCATTATTTTTAAAGACCTTATGACACCCATTAATATAGTTTAAATTATTTTAAAATGTTTTGCACATTATGTAAAAAATTAAAATCCAACTAAGCTTTAGATAAACTTAAAGAATTCTTCTCTAAATTTATTTGTTTTGCACATTATTCAAATTCAGTTACCAGAAGTTCTTACTTTTCAAATACAAAAATTATGTTTTGGTATCAGATACTTCGAAATATCGAGAGATTAATTTAATGGGTGTCTTATGAATGTAACAAGTAACCGTTACTTTGTACACTATTCAAGCACAATACACACACATACTAACTTGGATTTGATTTATTCGGTTCATTAAAACTTACAAATATACAATACAAAACAAATAAGTTAAAGATATATTGTCACCTGAAAATGACCAAAAAATCATCAACATTAATTTTGAAATTAACTTGCTCATATCAAAGTAGCATCAAAGTTAAGAACTGGAGAATAGAAATTAGTGTATTTAAAAATTGTTTAATAAGATTTTTACAGCGAGAAATTATCAAAAATATAGAGGCTTCCAGCCTTTTTGATGCTTTTTGCATCAAAAACGTTGCAATATTGGGGGTAAATAATTTTAAAATACCCTAATTTTCATAATTTCATAACTTATGTATTTCTTCAAAATAAGCAAGTTATTTTCAAAATCTAATTTTTGTCATTTTTCAAGTGATAATACATCTTTAACTAATTGAACCAGGATAACCAAAAAAAGTTTAAAATAAAAACTTTTTTTCCTTTTGGGTCCTTAAAAAAACTAATAGACTTTTACCATAACGATAATTGCGTGTGTGCATTGTAGTGATATCATATAATGTCATGAGATGCTGGAAGCATGGTTTTTTGCCTTATAAATATTTTGCCTACCTATTCAGGATCATATTTAAAAACATCGTTTGAAAGTAAATTTAAAACAAATCTGTTTATACAAAAAGTGAATTTATATTCCATTATAATATTTTCTATATCCTTACACAATTTTTTTAACAGTTAAGTACTATGTTGTATGGTTTTTAACTAATGTCCAACAGAATCTCTATTGCTTTTGTTAGTTTGTAAAAATTAGGTAAATGCTAAGCCATATTTTAATATTTTTATAGAAGTATGAAGAGCCGTTTGTTGATACTAAAACTATGAAAGTTATCAAGAAAAAAGTCAAGCCATTAGCAAGCCAAGGAGAATATGAGTCGAGAAGGTAACACATATGCTTTGATTAAACCAGTAATATGTGAGGTCTCACCACAAAATTAGTGGCATTGTAGGTCAGATCAAACTGAGATTTTCACCGAAATAGGTGAAGTCAATTTTTTGAGAAAATTAATTTCAATAAATTATGAATACTATGGTACTTATATTTTATAAAAATAATATATTTTTTAGGTTAGTTTTCATGCAAAAACGCATCCTTCATTTACATTTTCTGAGATTTATTTTCTTTTCATATTTTTTATTTTGGATTGCTTTATTTGTAACTTTCCCAAAACTGTGTTTCCATACATAAAAACTTCAATTGCCCATATCTTTGGATCTACTTACCCAATGAATGCATTAAAAGTGTAGATTACAGCTTATATTATGCTCTATTAGAAGGTAAAAATAACTCCTTTTGGATTTTCCTACCATAAGACTCACTTTGTGGTGAAACCTTACATATTATTAAATTAGATCTAGGCTAAGAATACTTGGTTGCTTGAACTACATCCCTGTCCCTTCAGCTAGATTCTGATGGAGGGATAACAGGAAACTGTCTGTGAAGCCTTTAGTCCAGTACACACTTCAGGAATTTTGCTTTGCCTAGTGGCATGTGAGGCACTTTGCTTATTAAAAATTTGATGTACACTGCAAGCAAAGTGCCTCGCATGATACTTTGTTGAGCAAAATTCCTCAAGTGTGCCCCGTGTTTTGCACCCTTTCTGTGAGAGAAGTTGGCACATTGGTTACAGTCCAGACATTGCTTCAGTCTACCCAGCTGTACAGTGGGTACCGGAAAATTGCTGGGAAGTAACCTGTGATGGACCAGCATCCTACACAGTAAGAAGGCACACTCTCATCTGTGCTCAACACTAGAGAAAAAATTGGGAATAAGCTCCAACCCATTATCTCAGAAATGATTTACAGAAAAACCTTTATTTTGCATGCAGTACCGAACCAACGGTGGTATGTAAAACATGTGGTCTGTAAAATCCAGATTACATAAAATTTGGCCCACACTTTGACCTTATTTATTCTTTATTTCATGTCATCCCCAACAGCGAGTTTTCTCACCACTTACAGGATGAGAACTATGTCATGCTATCTAAACCAAGTCTCATTATGAGGCTTAGGGAGTGGCACTGTTAGGTTGTGAGAAGGAGCAGTCAGGTTCGAACCTACAATCTCTGGGTTAGTAGGTTGTCATGTTAACTACAAACTGATAACCCTTTTACACTGCCAACACAATTGCGGAATCGTCCCGCAATTGTGCGTCCCAGGACAAATAATTGCAGGATCGATTTGCAGTGTAAACAGTGTAAAAAGGCTATTGCGAGGTGCAGTGTCACGGAACTGCCCCGCAAAATTGAAGCGGAATGCATTCAGCTCCGATCAATTCCGGAACAAATGGTTTAACATCCTTTTTCACTAGGCAATAAATTTTACTCAACATTATATTTAATATAAAAATAATTTATTTGTATGTTAGTGATTGTAGTATACTATTTGATTGAATTTTACCTGTAATCTGTGTAAGTTTGAAGAACCATTGATAATGACTTGAATTATTTTTTTGAATCCCTTAACTACGTGTTTGGGGGCGGTAGAGCAGTGTACACGGAGTCGCTGTAGTTCAACGGGATTCATCCCGCAATAACTGATCTGGTGTAAACAGAAACTCGTTCCGCAATCATTGCGGGGTCATCCCGGAATTGTTTTTCGTTTTGCAGTGTAAAAGGGGTATGACATTACAAAAGTGTACCATGATGAGAAACGCTTCAGTTTTAAAAGATAATTTTGGATTAAATATACAGGTTATTAAAAGTATACTATGCAGAAACAGGCCATGTTTCCGCAGGAATTTCGGATTATCCGATAAAATATCATCCAATAAAATCAATTTAAAAAATACAATTGCGCAAACTCACTGTAGACCATAATGCATTACGAGTTCACTAACTTCCTGTGAATTTTTTGGTGATTTCCCTTTTCCTCGCGTGGCACCCTGGTTGCTTGACCCCGTGTCAAAGGTAAAAAATTATCGCATTTAGCTCAATTATCGGATTATTATCGGATAATTATCGAATAATTTTATTACGTCAGAGTAGGTTAAACACCCGTTTCTGCAACACTTTTATCAGATAATTTTTATCTGGATAATTTATCGGATAATTTTTTCCTGCGGAAACACAGCCTTAAACTTATTAAAAATACAAATATTTATGGCATCATTGTTTTTATTCAGCAAATGTAATTTCAGAAATAAGGTATGAAATACCAGCATACAAATATGTAAAATCTAGGGTATGTAACTTCAGGGTATTACTGTATTTTTGCTTTTTTATGTAAATATTTGAGTGTAAGTTTCACAATAGTAAATGTAATTATTTGCTCCTTAATTATCAGACTATGGAAGGATGTAACAACACATTTAAAATCAAAGGACATGGAGAAAGCAACAGAAGCAAAGCGATTCTTAGAACAAAGGCAACGAGATGAGGCAAAGGAACGAAAGGAAACTGGTACTGTGTGGAAACATAAGGTATTTATTTATGATAATAATTTTTTCAATAATATAAAATGTACTAAAAATTCTTGCAAAAGTGGTTAATTTAGAGTTTTTTAAGCAAAGAATGTTTTAATGTTTTATTTCCATCTAAGACTACTATATTAGTCTCAGGTTTCCATACAAAAACAGACAGAATTTCAAATTCTCATATCTATGTTCAATAAATGTCATGTGATGCATAGATTACAGCTTACATTATGCTCTATTAATAGTACCAATAACTATGTTTTGGTTTTTTCTACCATAAGACTCAATTGTTGTGAAAACTCGGAAAATTCTTATAAAATATTTTTCATATTACCTAATCAGATGAATGATTTATTAATATAAATTTTAATGTAGCTTATTTTACCATATTCAATTCTAATTATTACAGAACTTTCACGAAGATGGAGAAATCTTTGCATACAATCATCGGTTACAAACAAGGTTGGGCCAGACTAAAGAAGAATCATCACCATCTTGAAGAAATTACCTCATGCTAGATAATGTGTATTTACCATAGATATAATATAAAGACTAGATTGATTGATAACTATCATACGTTTGGCCTACTGGAAGTGAGTTTCTATGTAGACGCCTAATACAAGGTTGTTGAGCACTACATGGTCACTTTGCACTACCCTGTGCACAAAATTCAACAGAATTTTATGTGATGTTTAGAGTTAAATAAAATATAGGTATTCATTACTTATTCTGTTAAAATCAAATCGAAAAA
The DNA here is from genome assembly GCA_025631205.1 of Nesometra sesokonis. Taxonomy (NCBI): domain Eukaryota; kingdom Metazoa; phylum Echinodermata; class Crinoidea; order Comatulida; family Antedonidae; genus Nesometra; species Nesometra sesokonis. The sequence continues at coordinate 14,156 of JAOTQE010060825.1, read as the reverse complement.
AAAACTATTTAATGTCATCATACAATAAATGATAAATTAATTACCATGTTTTTAATAATGTTGACGAAGCAGCTATCTTGTATTAAGGGCCTACAGCCAATTGCACTGGTGTAAGTTATCAATGTAGTGTTTATATTATAGCTATAGTCCTGACTATCTGATTGATTTGGTTTTTATAGTATATCTATTGTCCTGAATTATATGATCTGCAGCTGCCATTTTGAGTCCGTCTTGACATGTCATATGCAACACTGATATTTTCCTTGGTGTTGAAATATGGGATTCTATAATAGATAAGTTTATACTAATAGTGTACAAATATTGACTGTTCATAATGGAAATAGTAAAATTTTGGATTTATGTGGAGAGCCTTGCCCTCAGCAACATTGTATGATAGGGTCTATGCATCACTGACCTGCTATAGATTATACCATTTCTCTGTTTATATGGCAGTCAATATTTTGTTTATATACATAGATTCTAGTTAGACTAGAAAATAGTACTATAGTAAGTAATATTGAAATAAAAAAAAATTGACTGCTAAAGTTAATTGATGGCAAACCTGTTGAGCCTCAGTGATGTGGGGGGATAGGACTTGGGAAAATAGTCTAGTTGTCTGCATCACCTTAGCCTAATAGATTTTACCATTGAAACCATAAGCAGTCAGTATTTTTTAAACTATTGCCTTGTAGAGTGAAAAGTCCCCAATTTATCCAGTCAAACCTGATTGTAAATGTTCCCTGTCATCTTACATACAGATCCTTCCTGTTATTTTTTCTATTTTAATTTACCAGCTCAGGTAAATGTCACATTTGGACAAGTGCCTTAGTCACATAAACTTAAATCTAAAGGACGCTTTCATTTACTGGTATGGGTTTGCGATCGACTTGCTTTTTATTGTTTTGGTAGCACAAGTCTCCTTACAGGAATTCTGGGACAAAAAATAAACATTTTGTTGTCCGACTTACCCTACCCAAAAATCGCAAAAAAATTAAGGTAGTCTACCATTAATAAAATGCACACGCCAACCCAACAAATTTTCCCAGGCCAAAAAAGTGCTCAGTAATGGCGATTTGTAAATGACTATCAGTCGGCATTAATTAGAGATGGTCAGGAAGAGCGTTCCAAAGTTTAGCAACATAAATACTTCTGTACTATGGAATGTATTACAAGAAGAAATTATGTAGACTGAATTTATTCAGTCAGTAATACAATAACACAATAACAACACAATTAGCCTCATAAAAAATGTATTCACTATTAATTATACATGTTTTATGTCAATTAATATAATGATACAATAAAACATGTTCTGAGAACATTAAACTTTGTGGAATAATAAAATTAAAGCTGTAAACTTGAATATGAAGTTGCAGTGAATTTATTTGCTTAGCATATTTTAGTATAATGCAGTGTTGAGGGACTTTCATCTCATATTCTACATGAAAACACTCAAATGTGTGGTACTAGGATTCAGACCATAAATGTCAAGTAACTCTGGCTATATGAAAACAATGTCAAATGTAAAGAGGGTTTATATATACTAGGGTATCAAGCCCTGTAGTGTTTAGTAACTCGGGTTGTACGGAAAAAATTCAAATGTAGAATCAATTCAAATGTAGAATGGGCTTATACTAGGGTATCAAGCCATGTAGTGTTGAGTAACTCAGGTTGTATTAAAGGAGATCAAATGTTGGGTGGGCTTATACTAGGATACTCGACAGTGCACTGTTGATTAATACTGGTTCCATGAAAAAAAAGCATGTTGAATGGACTTGAGAGTGGGCTAATATTGGAGTAAAGTTATTCCATTTATTTTATTATTTGCTATTTTGTAATACAGTTTAATGTATTGCTTACTTATGATTTATTATGAATAAATAAAGTTTACGGTACACCATGTGTGTAGTTCTGAAGACAACCATTGAGCTTCTTAACATTACGATCCATATGGTTCAGGATTGAATAAATATGTAATAATGAATGCCTTTGAGGGCGATACCACCAAATATTGTATGAACTGTGGTTAAATATTGAATGAGTCGAAGACAAAATATTTTGCCACAGCGAGTACAATATTTTTAATATCCCCTGAAAATAGGCATTTAATATCATAATTACTATTCAAATAGTTTACTTCCATGGTTAGATTTGTCCAAAAGGTCTAAGCCTATACTACCTTTACCAAGGCTAAGTTGCCTCCTCCTCCTGGCCTACGTAATCAAACTTAAAATCCATGTTCTTCTCTTGCATATACAGTATTCATGATAAACACATAAATTCCTGTATTTTTATGAGTATTATGGCTGTTATTAATACTGTAGTAATTCTTGGTACAGCGTTCACCATTATACAGGTCACAACGTCTGTTGCATCCTGTACGCAGATTTAGTTTCACAATGGTTGCATGACAAAATCAGATGACAGTGGCTTGGAAGGTTGGATAATTAATTGTGTGCGGGTCAATACTATCGTATTGAGTCAGTAAAAACGGTGTATTTGAACAATAATTATATAATATTCAATGCCTTTGAGGGAGATACCAAAAAATATTGTTTGAGCTGTGTTCAATATTTTTTAGTATCCCCAAATATAGGCATTTAATATTATGATTAATATTCAAAATAGCTTACTTGTCAGGATTTAGACTAGGCCTTCTTCTGGCCACCTAGGCCTAACTAGCCTATGTCTTCAAATTAAAATCCATGTCCTTCTATCATAGATATTAATGAAAAACAACAGCTACTCTTGTAGGTTTCTTTATTAATTAGTAATTCTTCATAATCAACAATACGTAGTCAATTGGGTGAAACGCCGAGTTTTAACAGGTGGTTCAGCCTAGCTACCTCTTGTCCGTTCTCGATGAAGTGACATCATCGTCTAATATTGAACTACAATATTCTGTTATATTTTAACCGGTAAATATGGCCGAATTTAATAATAATGAATTAAATTGTTGAATATTTTGAGAGGTTGAATAGTTCCTTTCAGAACTACACGTGTTGTGTACAGCAAACTTTATATATTTATTGATATTTTGCCATGCAAACCTTAATAATATAGTGATTTATTATGCAATTTAGATGAGGAAGGTGTATGTACAGTATGGGTATTTTCCCAATAGATATATAATTAAATGACTTGTAAATTATAATTGACAAAGTACTATTATATTATTATTATAATTATGATGAGTTATAAATTAAAAATTAAATATATTGTAGTGCACTGTAAATAAACCCACACCAATATACTGTACTGGGTTGAATTAACAGTAAAGTACAAAAAAATGTTATTATTTTATTTTTTATTATTTTTATTTTAATTATGTATATTTTTTAAAATTATTTTGTTTGTATGTATAGTATCTATGATCATTTATTACATTGTAATTTTTCTAGGCCCGATATAGTGCATTGTTTTCCCACTTTAATCACCCCTGAAAACTAAATCTTCAAAGAAAAATTATACTCTCTTTTACAAGTTCTCATAAGATAAAAATCTAAAAAAAAATCTGTTCTCTTGTACCCTAATAATTCAAACGTGGAGGGGGGAGCGGGGGAACAAAGTATTTTATGCCTAATTATTTCATATTTAATACTATGATAGAAAGTAGTAATTTATATTCCTATAGTTTAAATATTGTTATAAATAGGTTGGTTAAGTTTGAATTCTGATGTTTTAATTATAAGTATTTTTCACCACATCGGTGCTAAGCTCACTCAAACTCAACTGTGTGATTCCTATATGGACTAAAACAAGTTCTTGTAACCTTCATAGGTCCGATTATGAGCACCATCAATTTTCAATTTTGTAAAATTTGCTCTCCTGTGAAAAAAATGGAACTTAAATTGATTTTTCTTCCTCCATTTTTCAGTCATCGTATTGAGGAAAAACTAAAATGTACTTTCCTTGTACTAAACTCAGACAATAGTGTCATGTTTTCAGCCCTGTTTAAATTTGTCGGGTTGACAATCTAAAGACCATTGTCAGACACTTGTCAAACTTGGTCACAATCAATTTTCAAATGGTGGAAGCAGCCTAAGTGCACATTTTTCATCATGGAAAAATATGCAGGGAAAAGGTATGCAGATGAGAATTATGTGGACAGAGGTATGCGTTTACAATGCGTTCTCTGACAATAGACAATAGACTTTATTTCTCATAGTACATAGTACAGACCCCTTCTAGGGTATAAAAGAACAATCAACAAAAACTATCGTTTAGCAGTGCGGAGTATAAAAAGTAGGCCTACAACCTCTAAAATGGAAATTAAAGTGCACTCATTATTTTTGAGACAAACTTGGCAAGATTTGATATCTCTTTGTACTTATTACTATTAAATAACTGATACATTTTCAAAATATTTGGTCTAATGTAGTAATACCTTTTCATGACAAGGAAAAACAATTAACTAATGAAATTCATCACCAATTAAATTTAGGTTACACATCGTACAGTAATTGTCAATCTCTGAACCAATGTATCTTTTGTGGATTGGTAACCTATGGTTAGTTCTGTTTTTGTAAGAGTTAACAACCTATAGTAGAGTTTACGTTTAGTGGACCCATCCTTATATCAAACTGATTTTCCCCTTTTCCTCCTGCCAAACATTGCAACAATTACAAAAGGTGCTGGCTACAGTAGTGTTTATTTTCTGTATCATTAAGGAACCACCGTTTTAGTTATAGTTTTTCATTGATTGAACAATGTTACTACAATATAATACCAAAAATACTCTGTTATTGTTTTATATGTGAATGTATATTTTTTCTGAGCCTCATTTTAGTTCATGGTTGATTGTCATTTATTTAGTTCTGTATTTTTTAAGTACCAATATGACTTGAAAACAATTTAATTATAATTAAAACAATAATATGAAATATATATATTTTTAAATAATTAGTTTGCTTATCTTATTAAGTAAATTGTTTCTAAGAGTGAAACTGATGCTTTATTTGGTAATTGTTAAAGATGTACAGTATTATCACTTGGAATACAAACAAAAAATCACATCATCAGAAATTTGAAATTAATTTGCTCATATTAAAGTAACACCAACGTTAAGGATATAAGAGTAGACATAAAAATGTATGTTAAAAATTGTTTAATAAAATTTTACAATGAAATGACCAGCATTATAAAGGCAAACTCCCTCATATTTTTTTGTTTTTGTTTTTGCTGCTTTTTAGCCTATACCGTTGTAAAATTATGGGTAAATATTTTTAAATACCCTAGTTTCTTGTGTCATTGTCATAGTAAATGTATTTCTTCAAAATATGCAAGTTATTTTCAAATATTGGTTTTTTTTTTCATTTTTCAAGTGACAATACATCTTTAAGTGATAATACTAGCAATAATATTGCTTCCTGTGTAAATAAGGATATATTATACTTTTAGTTAAATCAATCGTCGCTTTTATGATCAATTCATATCAGTGCTCATTTTGATTTTTAAATAACAAATATTTTGGTAGTTTCCTCCGAATCCTATTACACACCATAGCTTAATACATAGCTATGATGATTTCTTACCCGCATCAACGAGGCGCACTCAATCGGCATGGTGATTTCTGGAAAGGTCTATTTTTTAGCAGTTACCAGTGATGTGTGTGGTGTTCGTTGACATGTCATTTATTGTACTTTCAAACACCAAACAACACTGTTAAAACGCTTAATATATATTGCCCTAATGGAACATTGGTGTATCTATTATGCATAGGCTTATGTATTTTAAACAACTGCATTATTTTCCATACAGTACTGTCGTATTGGTTAAATAATATAATTTATTTCTATTCCATATTCTTTCTGGAAATTGTATAATACTGTATACTAAAATTGGCCAATCTGCTACCCATCTCCGTCAGCGGCTTCTTATTAAAAAATTAGTTGCTTACCCAAATGTCAAAATTCGTTTTAAGAGTCGGTGACAAAAATACCCGAGAGTTTAGTTTATTTTGATGATTTTATACATGTTCTTCCGTCAGAAGGAAACGGGAGATAAAAAATTTTCGGAGACAAATTGGAATAAATCATTAAATTGTGGAGATCTTACACGCGTTATTATTAAAGTAAATGGTGGAAAATATGAAATGGGTAATATAGTGTTTAGATGGCTCCATGGTGAAGGGGACTGTTTAAACACTTATACATGACAACATAAAATAAACATTTGAATAAAAAAATAAGCTATTGAATATTGAGTAATTGTGGTCTCATCAAGATCAGAATGTGCTGTTGAAAAAAATGTTCCATGACGAATGGGAATTTTCTAAAAGATTTATTGTCGCTATAAAAATGGTATTGATTTTTAACATTCTTTAGTGAAAATAAGAAAAGTTTCTTTTCTGTAGTTACTAATTTTTATAATAAAACCAAATATTTTTTTAAGATTAGACGTTCTATAGTGACAATACATTTTTAAGACTTCATGCTAATTTAAATCACCAGAGTAGGCCATGGTTTTCTTCCAAGTCCAAATGTTACAATAAAACAATTCCTTTAATAAGATTCTTTTTGGAAGGTGGTCCAAATGCGTTAATATCTGCGCCAACACTTCATGCACGAATTTAAGTGGGGGGGGGGGGTGGTGCGCATAACAGGCTTAATCCCCCTAAAATTGACCCGATTTTTTCGAATCAAACGACGACAATGTACTAATAAAAATAGATGCACAATGACCGTAGTGAGGACCCCTAGTGGAAAGTCGAACCTTTTAAATTAAAAGGAGATTGTTTTGCTTGTAAACACGAAATCGTGATTTAAGACCACCCCCAAATCCCAATCCTGGATCCGCCCTTGCAATACCTGTACCACCCGATAGACCAGAATGATGATGAAGCTTATTGCTTAAATGACAGCAATTGTATTCTTGCGATTCACAAGGTTTTTATTAATTATTTACTGCTTCTTTTCTGGAAGAACAATTACCAAAAACAAATGTAAGATATAATGTTTCTGGTTTGAGTTGATTGGTTGACAACTGTTAAATGATGAATGGCATTTTAAAAGATAGCACATTCACTCTTTACGTTGATAAAGCCAGAAGGTGTTAAGTCATTATTCTAGACCAGATCTAGACCAATATACACGCAGTGTTGAAAAGAAAGGTACTCGCGACGTCTGAGGCAATAGATACCAATTTTGAACAACCATTGCATTGGATTTATCATCGTGTGTGTTAATTCATTATTTGAAAGAACACACAGGCAACCAGAACAGTTGAGGTGACGAATTAAAAAGATTGTGATTAATGGTCGGGTTTAATGACGATGCTGACGGTAGGATAAAGATGACAGAGATGACGACGACGATGACGGCGACGGCGGCGGCGGCGACGACGGCGGCGACGACGACGACGGTGGTGGTGGTGGTGGTGATGATGAGGATGACGATGACGATAATTTGTTTAATAAAAATGACAATGTTGACGTTGATGGTGTGAAAATAATGAAGAGGAGAATGGACGTTTAATGATAATAAAAGCCGTATGTGCTGACTATTATACGATGAATATCTAACAAATGATGATAATGATCGTGATGATGCGAGAGTTACAGTAGGCCAGCTGCTCACGGTACTGCATTTCTTGCATGCCATAAGTAGGAACTTCGACTGTCCAATAGATCTACATACTAACTCAAGTATAGATTTATCTGTAGAAATTGAGAAACTGAGGTGTGGGGCGCCCATTAAGAAAATATTTGTCTTTTGGTATTTTCTTATATGGTACCCATATGCCACTTGTGAAGAGTCATATGGTGCATCTATGATCCTGGGGTACAATTAGACAAATCCTTGAAAATCTAACATGTCATTTATTGCAGTCAAAATCCTTAAGGTTATATAGCTTTAAGATTGTTTGATGTAAAAAAATAAATTTTAGTTTTCTGTCGGAATTGTATCTAATTGTAGCCTAGGGGCATTTACATATCCATATCACCCAAATCCCGATGCTATAACTTATAGCTTCTGTGTATAAAATTGACAATTTAGTGTTGTTGTCGATATGGAGCGCGTGACAATGATGAATACTTCCAGAGAAGCACATAAGCCAGCTGCTCACGATGTACTGTCTGCATACCTTGGGTCCCATAAGTCTACTATACTCTCCAATACATCTGTTATGCTAATTAGATACTATAATACGATGAATATCTAACAAGTGTTGATAATGATGGCGATGATGCGAGATATACAGTAGGCCAGCTGCTCACGGTGCACTGCATTTCTTGCGTACCATAAGTAGAAAATCCGACTCTGTCCAATTAGATCTGGTAATCTCGAGTAGCGATTTATCTGTAGAAATTAGGAAACTTCGATTTTGTAGGTGTGGGGCGCTATTACGAAAATATTTGTCTTTTTTGGTGTTTTCTTGTTCTATAGTACCCATATGTCACTCGTGAAGAGTCATATGGGCGCATCTATGATCCTAGGGTACAATTAGACACAAATCCTTTGAAAATCTAACATGTCATTTTTTGCACTATGAAAAACCTACGTTATAGCTTTAAGAATTTTTGATGTCAAAAAATAAGTTTTGGTTTTCTGTCGGAATTGCATCTAATTGTACCCTAGGGAAATTTACATACCCATATCACCCAAATCCCGATGCTATAACCCTAGTGTTTCTATATAACGATATGGGGCGCGATGACAATGATAAAGAATACATCCAGAGAAGCACATAAGCCAGCTTCATACGATGTACTGTCTGCATTCCTTGGATACCATAAGTCTACTAGGAACACTTTCCAATACATCTGGTATGCTAATTAGATACTATTATACGATGAATATCTAACAAGTGATGATTGATGGTGATGATGCGAGAGAACAGTAGACCAGCTGCTCACGATACTGCATTCCTTGCATACCATAAGTAGGAACTCCGACTCTGTCCAATTAGATCTGATAATCTCGAGTATAGATTTATCTGTAGAAAATTCGACTTTGTAAAAAAATTACGAAAATATTTGTCTATTGGTGTTTTCTTGTTTTATGGTTACCTATATGTCACTTGTGAAGAGTCATATGGGTACACCTATGACCCTAGGGTACAAGTATATACAAATTTTTTGAAAATCTAACATGTCATTTTTTGCACTATAAAAAACCTAAGGTTATAGCTTTAAGATTTTTTGATGTAAAAAAAATAAGTTTAGTTTTCGGTTGGAATTGTATCTAATTATAAACTAGGGACATATACATACACATATCAACCTAATCTAGATGCTATAGCCTTAGTTTTTTATATATAAAATGGACGATTTAGGGTTTTTGTAGATATGGGGTGCAATTACAATGGTAAAGAATACTTCCAGAAAAGCAGATAAGCCAGCTGCTCACTATGCACTAACTGCATTCCTTGCAGTTCTAAATGCAGGGGCTGCCACTACCTCTCACATCATAGACATCAAACACACGATGCACACAATAATTCTATTATTATTAATTATTAATTATTAATTATTATTAATTATTTTATTATATCAAAGAATGAATTATCTCGGCAACTATCCAAACATCTGTGTTATGTCACCATTGCAACCCAAACAGCGCAACCTGTTTTTCTATAAAGCTTGGTTCCCACTAGAGCAATTTAGACGCGTTAGCAGCTACACCGCGCGTCAAATATGTTGCGTCCTAGTGGGAACCACTATTATTCAGCGTAATACGTCACACAACTGCCAGTGCCAGCCGCGGTGATGGTTCAACTTTGCGCGCAGAGGGCGGAATGCTGAATAGTGGAAGAGCCTTACGTCACATCACTTGCGGTACACTCTTCCACTTTATCGCTTGTTCTGGATTTGGTAGGGAAAGGATAAATTAGCATCCTGATTTTGAGAATAAATTTTGCTCATTAAATATGGAATCAGTATTTAATCATGTACAAGGTTAGTACAAGATTGGTTTCGAATTAATGTTTTGTTACGTCAAGTGTGGGTACGTGGGTACGCGTGCTATGCAAACGTGTGGATCTAACCTAGGAAGGATCCCACTTTGGGGGATGCCAGTGGCCTCTCGACATAGCAATATCTAGCTGCCTGATTGTCTCTATTTCAGTTTGACAAAGCCAAAATAAGAATAAAGAAAAACCTTTACTATCTTTTGAGTCCAATTTTTAACTTGTTTACATGCTGGCGGACCTACGCCTATTTAAGTCGACCCTATTGAACGTCTTTGGAGGTTTCCACGGCCCACCCTGACTAACTGACAGAATTTCACAACATTTGAACAATAGAATATTGAAGGAAACACTTTCCAATGTATTAAATCATATTACACAATGCTAAAGAATAGGAAAATTACGGATTTTAAAGGGGTTGTGTTTGAAAATCGTATTAGAAATTATATTAAAATATATCTGTTCTAATGAATTTATCTGATCTTTCCAATTATGTAAGTTAAATTAGTAATTTTGGTTTTCAATCACATCTCTTTAAACATTTCCAATTTAAATGTTCTTTAATTTGAGTAGTAGATCCACTTTTGATTTGAAATTCATTTTGCAACATGTTTTTCGGCATTATCGTATTTGTCCAAATGTTGTGAAATTTCATCTGTAGTCACAACTAATTGTTCTACAGATTTATCCATAGAAATTTTAATCCCAGAGTTGCCCTTAAACCCCCTTGGATCCACCTCGTCCTCATGTTTACAACTAGGCCCTATTGACTTTTTCAGAACACCTTTTGAAGGAACCGGAAAAATATCTGGATTGCAATTCTTCTATTAACAAGCAACGGGAATGAGGATTTACTTCTCCCAAGCATCTGTGAAAATCACCATGACAAGATAGCCGATTCTCCTGTACACGTTGAAGTTCGAGATAAGATTTATTTGTAAGTTATTCTTCTGGAAATCCTTGTATATTATAATAAATCAATATATTACTATTTCATACTCATAATAAACTTGTGTGCAGATTTATATCGAAACACTCGCGTGCGTTTGTCCATAGTTAATTATGCATTTGTATATGCTTAATTATACAGGAATGTTTCAGGAGAGAACCAGAAGGAAATTAAGATCACAATGCCACCATGTATAGACTCTTAAAAAACACCATCCGGTGAACAGGCGGCCGTGGATTCCAACAACGCTGGCAATCAGCTGGTTATGTCAGATAAAGGCAATATCATGCCTCAGGTTATTTCAGTAAAGAACGCTGCTGCAGCAAATGATACCAGAACAGGTAACTATGGTAACATATACAATATTATTATCATGTTTAGACAATTTACATTTAAATAACATTAACTGAAATATAACCATGACGATCATGTTTTTTTTTTTTAATGATATTGAATATTTTTAATAGGTTTTAACCCATGGAAAATTGTCAAACAAATCCTTCGTAAGATTTTCAAGAACCGCAAGCCACCAATCTGCCGATATCTAGACCGGTACAAATCAATTGCTGAAGATGATTTGATACCTGTCATCGATCAGTATTCAAAGAATCCGATTTGCATAGGCCCTGGATCAGACAACAGTGTATTACAACTGATGATGCTTAACAAAGGAGGAAAAGAAATCCCTGTTGCCGTAAAGTCAATTGAATGTGACGATACTTTCTCAAGAAAAAGGATTGGAAGTATTAAAAAGAAGATTGCATATGAGGTTATGGTGAATTATCGTGATATTTATATTAGTAGTGAGGTTTTGCAAACTTACGAAATACGAAAACGAAAACGGATACGTCACACATCCAATTTTTAAAGTTGCTAAATATGTTTAAAAATATATCACATTTTTCATCTACGAATCGTTGATGATCGTCCTAAAATATTCACCAAATTTAAGAGATATTCAATGTTTTCTATTCAAAGGTTACAAGAATTATGACGTATCCGTTTTCGTATTTCGTAAATTTGCGAAACCTCACTACTGTATGTGATGATGATGATGACGACGACGATGATGATGATGATGACGGTGAAATTTCTAATAAGAATTGTTCTTAATTTTCTAACATAGGTCTTGGACAGGTTACGCAACATTTCCGAAATCCCAGAAGTATTTGGAGTTTACAGAAATGATAAAGGCTACCACATTGTCATGGAGTTCCTTGGTGACCAAAATGGCGAACGACCTATGCGTCTCTTCGAGGCAAACTCGAATGTGTCAGAAGACGGTTTCCAACACAGAAGCCTGACAACGGACGTTACGTTGCTAGAGGTCCTTCTTGATATAGCTAAAGACGTCCATCAGATACATGGTAGAGATGTTCTGCACTGTAACATTGATCCAGAGAACGTGTTATTGTGTGAAAACACTAAAAAACGCTGAGTTGACTTTGTAAGTCTTTCTCTTGTAAATATGGTGATATTTACGTTTGACACATTCCAGCATCATATCGATGCTTTGAAAAATTACAAAATTATACAATATGTTTTTAAAACGCTTTGTATTTTTTCAATATAGGGTTTATGGAAAACTGATTGGCTTTGGTCTTGCATGTTTCGAAAACAAACTTCGCAAGTTGACATCCAAGACATCAACTGGCGATTGGTATCCACCAGAACTCGACCACATGACATGTTGGAGTAGAGGTGGTTATCATTCGCAAGCAACTGTTGTATGGGACTTTGGACAAATGTTTGCCAAGGTATCTAAACTCTTTACATCGCTGACATACTTTAGAATGCTTGGCATACTAGTAAGCTGCGCAAGAATTGATCCTCAAGACAGAGCATCGACTGAGGGCATATCATCTAAATTGGAACGTTCCATCCGGAGAATTCAACAGCAATACCTAAACACAGCGGATAGTAAATGTTAAAATATTATGGAATTTCACATTGGAATGCAATTGAACTTTCTCAATCTCAAACTACTGTTGTTATATCTGACAATAATGCACTCAAATTATATTTTTTTACATATACAATTTTGTTTTAAATTCGTTGTAGTTATGATAACACATTGATGTATTATGATCACTGAGATGTTTTTTTCGACAATACATTTAAACAAATAAACAAGCATAGGGTCTCTTTAGAAATAATTTTAACAATATCAATCTCTACAATTACAATCACAATCACTACCACCATCACCATGATGATCGTCGTCGTCATCGGGTGTACAGTATGTAAAGTAGTCTTTCCGTCTGTCTGTCAACTAGGCGTGTTCAAAACCGATATCGGTTGACACTAAATATAAATCTCTATCTTAGTTGAGTACATTTTACAATTTTTTTTTGCATTTTAGGTAATACAAGGTACATTTGTAAACTTAACGAGCCTAAAAAAATAACTATATATACAAAACCATCTTTTTCTTTTGTCCATAATAAAACTGCCCTTAAAAATGTTGGGATCCCACAGTCACCCCTGCAACCTCTGGATGCGAATATGTCCAGCATTACATGACATCAATGTACACGAACATTATTTACAAATTAACGACTAACACTATGTTTTCATGAATAAATATTCTGTGTTTTTTTTATAAGCCTGCTAATGTTGACATGCAAATTTCATTTTTGGAGCAGCAAGTACCAACAGTCCAGGCCCGTACCCAGGATTTCGGATGGGGGGGGGGGGGTGCGTTTGGCGGATATCCGGAGACCTCATTTACCATTTTCGAGTTGCCAAACAAAAAAAAATCTCATTTGCCCCAAATTGTCGCGATTTCATGCGCCTTCGACACGCTGCGCGTCCTTTTCTGCCTTTTGTGTGTTGGTGTTTCATCTCTGGTCTCTGGTAAAGTGGACCTTTTGTCATTTACGCACCAATCGCACCCCCTCGGTATGGGCCTGAAGTCTCATTATTTAATGTCCCCAAATCGTCTGTATATCCTTAATCAATGTTGGTAGCACAGTAACAAAAACATAGCCATTTTGCATAGGTAATTAGGCCTAGTGGCATCAAAATTGTCAAGTATCAAGAAAAAAAAAACCATTTAAATTTCATATATACATATATATATATATATGTATATATGTATATATGTATATATATGTATATATATGTATATATAAACGGAATTGGGTCATGCCCATAAAAACGAAAGACGGCCATACATTGCGAAATTTAATAATTGTTAAACGGGGAATTCCCCAAAATTTGCATATGTCTGGCCAACGTTATAAAAACTTGCGATTTGGTTGTGCGGTAATCATTTCTGGTTAGGCCCTAAAGCTGT
>JAOTQE010060814.1:0-18686 GCA_025631205.1 Nesometra sesokonis | reverse complement strand
AACAACAGCAAACGAAGAGATGATTTTTTGATTATACAATTGTCTTATCCTGAAAATCTGGCCAGTTCAGTCAAAATTAAACAAAACTTTTGAATTGAGCAGTGAGCATGTTTTGAATGAAGAGCCACAAAGCTGTCTGCCTAAACTTTAGCCATTGTGAGTCAATTTGACTCTTAAATTTAAATCTTATCAGTATATCACAAAGATTATGTAGCCGATACATGGCTACAATATGGGTTGTTGTCTCCAATGTCTGTGATGTCATTCTGATGACAAATGTTTTTGTTTCTCAAATCTTACAGGATTAAATAAATACAAACTACAGCAAACGAAGAGATGATTTTTGATTATACAGTTGTCTTATCTTGAAAGTGTGGCCAGTTGAGTTTAAATTAAACAAAACTTTTGAATTGTGCAACAAGCATGTTTTGCATGAAGCACCACAAAGGTGGCTGCCTAAACTTTAGCCATTGTGAGTCAATTTGACTCTTAAATTTATATCTTACCAGTACTGTATATCACAAGAATTAGGCAGCCAATGAAAGGCTACAATATGGTTTGTTGTCTCCAAGGTCTGTGATGTCATTCTGATGACAAATGTTTTTGTTTCTCAATCTTACAGGATTAAATAAAATACAAACAACAGCAAATGAAGAGATGAAAATTGTCTTATTCTGAAAGTCTGGCTAGTTCAGTTAATATTGAGTTTTATTATTTACTTGGGACCCATTTAGTGTGGCCAGGGCTTCCCTGGAAACTCTACTAGTTAGGTACAAAATGCAGCGGGTGTGAAGAAGGGCTGCCGTAGACACAACCGGGCGCAGGGAGACAGGAGTGGGGAGAGAACAGTGCGTCACCTCGGCGACACCTTGCATCATCCCCAGCATTGTGGGGCTTACTACGTAACCTTTGCAGATGTAGTCTGCGTCGTTGACGAACTGGATGGCACTTGCAATGGTGCCATCCGGGGTGGGGAGGAGTTGGGAGAGGGCCAAAAGGTACTCCCATCTGGCCCTGGAGAGGGAGGGGTTTACTGTCCTGTGTGTCTCTGCCATAAACGGGGGAACATGGGAAAGAATGCCATTTTGGGTCGTCCTGTACCCGCCCGCATGAGGGGAAGGGGCACGGGAATGTGTGGCGGTTTCGTCGTTTGGGGCGTTGGTCCCTGGGGACGGGCCACCGGATCTCATGGCGCTCCACAATCGCCACAAAATTCTTGGAAAACGCACATCCCATGTTTTATTTGTTTTTGTGTGTTTCCACTGTCTACTGTCGTCTAGATCGGATCGCCTAGACTAGGCCCAGTAGTGGGCCTAGCCTAGGCCTAGTCTAGGCCTCTTATCACTGTAAACATCACAATTGTCAGTGACGTCACTTTGTCAAATAGTATTTTACTATACTGCAAAGTGACGTCATAAAAGTGACATCACTTTGATAAATACTGTAGTACTATTTCGCAAAGTGACGTCAGCTGGCTGGAACAGTAGGAATATATTTAATCATGTGGCCCTATTTTAACCAATCAGTGCAGTTTAAATATTAGATGTAGAATATAATAAAAAAAATAAGCAGTAAAACTCTCAAGCAAAGCAGGGAAAAGTCAGTGGCTTATGTATCATAATGTAGTAAATGAATTTAATTTACTTTACCTTTGTTGTGAATATATAGATGCCGGGTTTTGCTTGGGTTTCCACGCTCAGATATTAATTTTGACATATCAAATTTTTCCTTTTTAATCATTTGTTGGAAGCAGCCAATTCCATCTATTTGAATATTTCCCATTTTCAATTTCCTTTCCGGGAAAATAATATTCTTCATGATGTTCTGTATTTCACCATGTTTTGCCTGACTGCTAATTGTGATAAATCTTATGCCACCCCAATTTGTGAAACGAACACCACATTGCTCACTTATTTCATTCTTTCTGTGCATCCATCCTATTTGGATTCTAACGGTTTTATTTTTGGTACTTGTTTTTTGTTTCTGTTGATTTAAAGAAATGTACAATTAAAATATACATAAGCAGGATTCATAAAAAAATTAGACTGATTGAACGTTCAAGCCTTCTTGTATGACCAGATCCCTGGTATGAGTTAAGCTGATGTCTTGGAAAGATTTTCAGTATTAGGGTTTGCTCCATAAAATAATATTAGTTTATCACCTTACAGTACAAAAGCATAAACCTGATGAAGGTGTGACATTGTTTGTTTTTTTTTAAACCAAACCAGTTGTGTTTGCCGGTAGAAATTTAGGACACTTTTTATGCAAGAGTACAGTCATAATGACATAGTTTACAAAAGAATTGTAGGCTTATTTTAATTGTCCAATAATAAGTGTACTTACTATTAATAAAATACTGGCAAATCCTGCCAAACTAGCGATGAAGAGGATTCTTTGTTCCGTAGCTTTTTCATGTTGTCGTCATCAATTTGTGCTTTAGCGATAATTGAGAAATCGACCGATGGATTATGTGTTGATAAAGAATAAACTCACGAAAGTGCATCGGCAACGCAATTGTCTGCACCCTTGATATGTCGAATATCACACGTAAATTGTGTGATAAAATCAAGGTGGCGAATCTCGCGTGGAGAGTGACGATTTGTGGCACTGTTAAATGCATAAGTAAGTGGTTTGTGATCAGTCAACACATGAAATTGTCGTCCCTCTACAAAATGTCGAAAATGGCGAATTGACAGATAAATAGCTAGAAGTTCCCTCCCGAAAGCACTATATCTAGTTTCCGCCGGTTGTAGAAGTTTGAAAAAGAATGCAAGTGGCTGCCATTCATTGTTGTGATATTGCTGCAATACCGAACCTACTGCGGTATCTGAAGCATCTGTAACAAGACATAATTGAGCCTCTGGCTTTGGGTGTGTTAGCCATGTAGACTTGGCAAGTGCTTCTTTTATGTCAGTAAAAGCTTTGATTGCATCCTCAGTCCAGGTCAGCTGTTGTTGTGACTTTTTTGTCGTACCTTTAGTACATAACAAGTCCGTGAGCGGACGAATGATATGAGAGCATTTTGGTATAAAACGACGATAAAAATTAATGAGACCAAGAAACTCTCGTAATTTTGTTAATGCTGTCGGCTGTGGAAAATCACAAATGGCGCTAACTTTTGATTTAAGTGGTTGAATTCCTTCCCCTGAAACAGAGTGTCCAAGAAATTCTAACTCAGATTTACCAAACAGACATTTAGAAGGATTTATAACAATGCCATATTCTTTGAGACGATCAAATAATTGTGTAAGGTGCTGTTCATGCTCGTTTGTATTTTTGCTTGCAACAAGGATGTCATCAATATAGGCGTACACAAAATCCAGACCGCGGTAAACTTCGTCGATAAACCGTTGAAAATTTTGTGCGGCATTGCGTAAACCAAATGTATAATCCAAAAGGTGTGGTGATCGCTGTTTTACAAATGTCTGTTTCAGCCATTGGGATTTGGTGATATGTTCTCACTAAGTCAATTTTAGAAAAGACGGATGTACCATGAAGATTTGTAGTAAAATCCTGAATATGAGGGACAGGATATTGGTCGGGTACTGTCACACGGTTTAGTGCCCTATAGTCACCACAAGGACGCCAATCGCCCAATTGCTGCTTGAGGGTCTAATAATTCAGAGGTTCAGCCTGTGTTGGAATTCATCCTTTGCAATTTTTAAACGATCAGGTGGTAATCGGCGAGGACGAGCTACAGTTGGTGGGCCGTTCGTTACAATGTAATGCCTAAAATTGTGCTTTATTGGTATCTCATTTTGCTGAGGTTTGACAATAGATACTGTGAAAGAATATCTGTAAAGCGTGAAGATGAGGGTGTAGTTGGAAGTGCATAAATAGGACTAAGTATAGACACTGAAGAAGATACACCGTTAACAGATAAAGAAGTAGTCCTGTCAGGTAAACTTGTTCCTTTAATAATTGTATGTCCGATTTCGGCTGTTCTACAGCAGTAATCATTGCTGTAGGTGTTGTTGAAACTTTCATGAGGGTATCAGCGAGCTTGGCGAGCCCCTCAGCATCCATATCGTCCTTGGAAGGTGCAAGGATCAGTTGGACATTTGTTGGTAGCCTTTGTAGAAAAAGCTGTTTTAACAATTGTTGTTCCAATTGACGTTCGCCAAGAAGTTGGTGCATTTTCCGTAGCAACTGTGTTGGGCGACGATCACCGAGTTCCTCTGACAGAAGCAATTGTCGAAGCCGTTTTTGCTCAGAATCGGATGTTCGTTTAATGAGTTCCTCTTTTAATTTGTCATAACGATTAGTGCTAGGTGGGCTCATTAAAAGGTCATGAACCTCCTGGGCAAATTGGGGTTGCAACGATCCAACAGCATACGAGTATTTTGTGGCATCCGCAGTAATGTTACGAGTCATAAACTGTGCTTCGACTTGTGCGAACCATAGCATTGGGTCGTTCGGCCATTATGGTGGCAGCTTTAAACTCACAGCTGCGGTTGTTGGTGAAACTGCTGGTGGTGCCACTTGTGCTGCTACTTGTTGTCCAGCTGGCGGTGCAAGCAGTATGTTTTCTCCGTTCATCTTGACTTAATCTTTCACTGAGGTCACCAATTTAGAGTCTTGTTCGATGTGTAAACGTATAATTAAACAAAACACTAATTTATGTATTCCTGTAATATTTATTTCAAGTGAAAAGCGATGGTTGCACAAAAACACTTGAGTTATCAATATAGTACGATAAACAGTATGTTGAGATGGAGATAATTATGACACAGGTTGTTGTTGTAGTGAAAGTCAACAGAGAATTAATTATAAACAATGTGTGTGGTGTATATATTTGGTAGCACTCCTAAAGTTATCTGTCCAATGAGAATACAAGGAAGTAGTGTAATGCCCTGCATTTCTAGGGAGTGACCACATTCTAGGATGTAGCCTGTTTGTTTATTATTTATTACCTTTTACTAGGAATGATGTAACAATCTTAATTGACTAAAGATGCCTGCAGGGTCATTGACTTATAAAATATGAACAATTGATAAAAATAACTAAAATTAAAGGATTGTGAAAGTTCTGTATAAACCACTACACAGTGATTAATTTGGTATGCTTTCCCGAGTTGCTATAGATGTCCTGAAATGGCCCCAGGGGCGTGTTATTTAAAGGATCAATTATAGCTGATTTTCGTTTTATAGACAATATAATAATATTGATGTTTTTTTTCAAAAGAGGGGGGGCCGCGGGGCCACCCCCCCCTTAAATCCGCCCCTGAATACCGTACTTGATAGTATGTAATGTTAGAGTTTCATCTTAACACAAGCTACAAGGGCTTAAAAGTACTAGTGATTTTATATTGTCCATGTGACAGAAAAGTCCCTAATATACCCTAATGACAAGTGAAAAGTGTTTAATATTTTACATCAAAGGTTTTGAACACTTTGAAAATTTTTCTTCAAGGTTTTATTATTTACATTGTATTTTTTTCTTTGACACAGGTTGTTTTCCCAACACCTTTTAACACCAAAAATAAAATAAACAATTTTATTTTTTATTTTTTGTTGTGTACATTGATACTTTTGTTTAAAAAAACCTTACAAGCTATTCCAAGTATAGAATTAACTATGCTTGTTTTCCCCACTCGTTCTTTTTGTAACTCCTCCTAACACCAGAAATAAAATGAAGGATTTTATTTTGAAAATTTTTGTTGTTTACACTGTTAATTTTGATGGAAAAAAGAAATACCTTACAAAATTACAGTTCCAACTTGCTCTTTTTTACGTTTCAAAAATTTTTCTTCATGTATAGCGTTGACGCACACATGCGCTTGAGTAGCAATGACGTCATTAGTTTAATGTATTATTGGTAATTGTGATTTAATGCTCTGTTAACTTTTCGTTAATTAGATTAAAGATAAGGTTGTTTATAGCCAGTGATATATGGATTCTTATCAGTGCGGCTAGAATCGTCGTCAAAGGAATAAATTCTAGTAATTCCTACAGTCTACTACAAAAACTTCTTTGTTAGAGATACTATTCACAAGCTTATTTCTTTAAATTCAAAATCTGGTTTGCTCTTCCTATTTTAATTAGTGCCTTCCGTAAGCGGTTGCGGACACTTTTTTATTTAAATTTACAATTTTTTTGTGTATGTTACGTGTGATTCTCTAAAAATGTCCCTAAAAATAACCGACAATTTGGCCAGTAACATACTGCTGTTATCAGTCCATCATCTACCAATACACTAACATCAGATTCAATAATTTATAATATACCTGTACATTGCCGGACGGAAAAGTCGAGTGCCGGACGGGGCCATCCAGCACCGTCCAGCGTGGTGACATCCCTGCATTAGTATGTACAGTTATGTAAAGTTTGTGTTTTGTAAGGTGCTCTTCATTTCTCTCCTCGATGACATCGTCAACACATGGCGTTACTTTTTCAATGCTGTGTAGTAGACACTCGTACAAAGTGTTATTTCCATAGAAAGTTGGGAATGGATAAGCCTGGCTCACTGGCCTGTTTAGAACATAGTAGTTTCTACAATATCATGCTGAAGCTAAAAGTTGGCCGGCTTAGTCTACTAATTCATGTTCCAGGCCCGTACTAGGATTTTAAATGGGAGGTACGAATCGTTGAGGATCCGGACCGTGTACTTTTTCAATTTAAAAGCAAAAAAATTCATTTGCCCAAAAATTATTGTGCTTTGGTTGGTTTTGTTACATTGGCAGTATTCCTGCCTATTTATATGGAGGTCTCTGCTCTTGTCACTAAAAATGTGGACCGTTTTTATTGGGGAAGTGGTAGGTGTCAGCACCCATCGCACCCCTCGGTACGGGCCTGAAATTTCAAAAGCAACTGTCACAAAAAACGATTCCTATATACAAACATTCACGATAGCTTGAATACAACATAAGGCAAAATTCCAACTCTAGAGACCTATTATATATTCACAGGGGAACAAATGCCTTTCATTTAATTTGCCTTTTTATATGCCTGGACGTGATACTAGGTAGGATAGGCTTAGCCTAGGACTAAGGCGATAATATTATTATTACAAACTTTAACCCCAGCCAAGACCTATTCTAAACATAGCCTAGCCTAGAGTAGTTTTATATTATCTTTTCCATTAATTCCACAAGACCAGCCTGGCCTATGTGGGACTTTGATTTCGCCTCTCTGTCATGGTCTTTAAATTTAAAGAGTATCTGTACATCATACCCACTCAACATCTCATCAGATCCACTGTCGTCTGACATTTTGCTGATGTTGTACATAAATACTGTGTACACGAGGCTGACTACCACAAGCGGGCCATAATCCATTCTGCGGTTCTTCTGACCATCTCATTCAAAGAAACGTAGACTTGTTTAGATACTAGATCTCGTCATGTGTACATTTTATTAGAAGAGATTACTGGATGATGAGATCCGGGAATTCGTCATGTCTACATTTTGTGGAAAAGATGATTCAGATGAGGAGATCCTGGATCTCGTCATGTCTACATCATATGGAAGAGATGATTAGATGATGAGATCCTAGATCTCGTCATGTCTACATCACTTAGAAGAGATGGTCAGATAACCAGATCCTGGATCTCGTCATGTCTACATCACTTAGAAGAGATGATCAGATGACCAGATCCTGGATCTCGTCATGTCTACATCCTTCAGGAAAGGTGATCAGATGATGAGATCCAGGATCTCGTCATGACTACTTCCTTTAGAAAAGATGATCAGATGACGAGATCCTGGATTTCGTCATGTCTACATTCTTTAGCAGAGATGATCAGATCTTTTAGAAGTGATGATCTGATGACATGATCCTAGATCTGATCAACTAAACATGGGATGGTGCTTCCGTATAGATTATCTTGGTATTCCGTCTTTCCAAGATAATTTATCTTAGAAAGACGGAATACCAAGATAAATTATCTTGGGAAGATGGAATACCAAGATAAATTTTCTCGGAAAGACGGAATAAATAATGATTTATTCAGAGTTTACGAGATAATTATCTCAGTAACGCGGTAACTCGGATGGTCACTTTAAGCTACCGTAGTTTTTTGTTGTGTACATTGTTAATTTTGTTAAAAAAGAAAAAAACATTACAAGTTACAGTTCCAAGTATAGAATTAACTATGCTTGTTTTTCTAACTCGTTCTTTAACACCAGAAACAAAAAGTAATATCTTACATCAAAGGTTTTGAACACTTTAAAAATTTTTCTTCAAGTATAGCATTGACACAGGTGGTTTTCCCAACAGTTCCAAGTATAGAATTAACTATGCTAGTTTTTCCAACTCATTCTTTAAAACCAGAAACAAAAGTTGTTATCTTCAAAGGTTTTATTATTTACATTGTTTTTTTTTTTTGACGCAGGTGGTTTTCCCAACATCAGAAATAAAATAAACAATTTATCTTTTAAAGGTTTTTTGTTGTGTACATTGTTACTTTTGTTAAAAAAGAAAAAAAAAACCTTACAAGTTACAGTTCCAAGTATAGAATTAACCATGCTTGTTTTTCCAACTAGAAACAAAAAGTAAAGGTTTTTTTGTTGTGTACACTGTTACTTTTATTAAAAAAAGAAAAACTTTAATATAGAATATGTATAGAAAAGTAACATCTTTATTATTTACATTGCTACTTTTGTTTAAACACTTTGAAAGTATAACATTGACACCGATAGTTTTTCCAACTCGTTCTTTTATATTGTTCTCTTGTTTAAACACCTTGAAAATTTTTCTTCAAGTATAGCATTGACACAGGTAGTTTTCCCACTTCTTGATAGGCCTAGGTCGGTTACTAAAACTAAAATCGCTTAGATTATCTAAATCTTCACCAAAAAAAATAATCGTCTTTATTATACTTCACCATTTTTTTTTGGTTTCTCTTGAGTAGCAATGACATCATTAGTGTAATGCTCTGTTGACTTTTCGTTAATTAGATTAAATATAATGTTGTTTATAGCCAGTGATATATGGATTCTTATCAGTGTGGTTAGAATCGTCGTGAAAGGAATAAATTCTAGTAATTCCTCCAGTCCACTACAAAAACTTCTTTGTTAGAGATACTATTCACAAGCTTATTTCTTTAAATTCAAAATCTGGTTTGCTCTTCATATTTTAATTAGTGCCTTCCGTAAGCGGCTGCGGACACTTTTTATTTAAATTTAAAATTTGTTTGTATATGTTACGTGCGACCCTCTACAAAATGTCCCTAAAAATAACCGACAATTTGGCCAGTAACATACTACAGTTTGTTGTGTACATTATAACTTTTGTTAAAAAAAAACCTTACAAGTTACAGTTCCAAGTATAGAATTAACTAGGCTTGTTTTCCCCTCTCGTTCTTTTTTTAACTCCTCCTAACACCAGAAATAAAATGAAGGATTTTATTTTGAAAGGTTTTTGTTAATTAGATTAAAGATAAGGTTGTTTATAGCCGGTGATATATGGATTCTTATCAGTGCGGCTAGAATCGTCGTCAAAGGAATAAATTCTAGTAATTCCTCCAGTCTACTACAAAAACTTCTTTGTTAGAGATACTATTCACAAGCTTATTTCTTTAAATTCAAAATCTGGTTTGCTCTTCCTGTTTTAATTAGTGCCTTCCGTAAGCGGCTGCGGACACTTTTTATTTAAATTTAAATTTGTATATGTTACGTGCGACCCTCTACAAAATTTCCCTAAAAATAACTGACAATTTGGCCAGTAACATACTACAGTTATCAGTCCATCATCTACCAATACACTAACATCGGATTCAATAATATAATAATATACCTGTACATTGCATTAGTATGTACAGTTATGTAAAGTTTGTTTTGTAAGGTGCTCTTCATTTCGTCTTAGATGACATCGTCAACACATGGCGTTACTTTTTCAATGCCGTATACTAGACACTCGTACAAAGTGTTATTTCCAAAGAAAGTTGGGAATGGTCTCCGTGAACCAAACTCATAGCAATGAGCTGACCAGAATAAAAGTAAACATCTGCTGCTGTAGCTGAAAAAGATCAATACAGTAGTTTTTAAAAGGTGGTGTTAATTACAAAAAAGGTTTCCATTTTTCTTCTTAATGCATACATCCCAACATGGTCTTTACTTTCACCAAGAAGTTTTTATAGTATAGATTTAAAATCCAGCTCAATACAGTGCAGGATACTGCTGTTTTCTGCAAAAATTAAACATTTTTTTGCGCAAGCAGTCTTTACAATATCTATTAATTTGGTATCTGTGCGTTGTGGTGAGTGATTGTGACACAGTACCACAAATTTCACAAGCATTGTCATCATGTCTTTAAAAACTGCAATATATAATGGTGTTGTAATCCTTTGTTTGTTTTTGTGTTTTTGCCACTATTCTAATCTTCTGTGACAAACATGGCACACAAACTTTGGATTATTATTGCAAAAGTCAATGTTCAGTGCAGCTGTAAACTGTGTTGCGTGGACTTCTTTCTGTTTATATTGAATGCCCAGTTTGTTTAGGGAACGTCATGTTTACCGACCTCAAGTTCATAATCCTAGACTCCTAATGGACTCCTTAATAATTCCGAGCGGTAGATATGAATCCCAAGACACAATAGACGAATTCAATCACTTCAATCGACAAAAGTTAAAACTATTCTATTAACTTTTATTTACAACAAGCATCCGATAATATAAAATTAACACAATACAAAAATCACGTCTTTCTCTTTCAAAACCTTCTCCTAAACTAAACTTCTATGTTGCCTCAACCTATATTTAAATGTTCTATATTTAACCCATCCCCAATGCTTATCATACAATTAGATTGCTACTTGCACCTTCCTAAATTTGTGTGTAAACATATTCTCAATTGTTATTTCCTTTTCATAACATCAGTACCCTCTTTAATATGTAGGCCTATTTAATATATTGTAGAGTGTTAAGGAATGGTAATTTATTACACTCCCCCCTCTTTCTGAGCTCAAAACTCTTTCCTAGAGTTTTGAGAGGCTAGTTTAAGGGCAAGCATAAAATAACAGTTCGTAAAAGTTTAACTCTTAATGATATAAACAAAGTATCATACTCTGAACATTATGAAGAATTCGCAACATCAAATATAATCATATAAAGTATAAAGGATAATATATAAAAACAAGCATTTAAACATGCTTGAGAAACGCCACTAATTTTACGATAAACAAAATATAAACGTAAAAGGTAAATACTCTTATTTTTAGAAAATCAAAACAATGTTTTCTTCTGAACTTTAAGTTTGACGAGAAAGCCCGTCAGCATTTCTATTTAAAGCACCTCTTCTATGCATTACTGTAAAGCAATAAGGTTGCAAATCAAGACTCCACCGAGTCAGTCGTTTATTTGTATCTTTCATTTCTCGCAACCATTTTAGTGGTTGATGGTCAGTGACTATCTTAAACTTTCTACCCAATAGATAATATTGTAGGCTTTCCACAGCCAACTTTATAGCCAAACACTCCTTTTCGATAGTTGCATAATTTCGTTCCCATTGGAACATCTTACGACTAAGATACAACACTGGATGATCAGTACCATCCACGCCTAATTGACTGAGCACTGCACCTAACCCTCGATCTGACGCGTCTGTCTGCAGAATGAACTCTGCATTAAAGTCTGGGTTCCTTAAACCAGGATCCGAAGATAATGCCTCTTTCAGCCTTACAAATGCCTCTTCACAATTAGGCAGCCACTGAATTTTGTCAGGTTGTTTTTTCCTGGTCAGATCAGTTAAAGGTGCTGCAATGTCGGCGTAATTAGGGATAAATTTGCGGTAGTATCGCCTTAACCCAAGAAAAGATTTCACATCCTTCTTAGTCTTAGGTTGTTTCCAATTGAGTACCGCTTCTACCTTAGTTTTTTGGGGGCGCACCAGCCCTTCGCCAACTACATACCCCAAATAATGCACTTTAACATCCTATCTACACAGGAGAGAGCTAGGCACAGCAGTGGCAGTAGTACACTACACTGTACCATGTGTACTGTGTAGGCCTAGGCCTACAGAGTCGTAAAACAAATCATGTTAATTAGTACCTCTTACTTTAAGTGTAATATGTACTGTATTGTACTGTACATACTGTATAAAATGTACACAAATAAACTTGTTGTGTATCATCAGTTAGGCCTATTTTTCGTTCTTTGCAAGAACATTTCGCATCAGCTTCGAACGGTATCGACTCTTGTAATCCTTAATTATTCCTTGGTCCAGTGGTTGAAGTACGGATTTTGTGTTTACTGGAAGGAAAGCCATATATATATATGTAAACATCACAGTTATCCAATCTTTCGAAGTTTTAATTCCGGTCACGTCATCTTGCTTCTTACGACGGTCTTGTCGACGCCTCCTCTCTCACCACATACCATCACTTGTTTGATTTTGTTTCGTTTTTTCCATTTTGTTAACCATCCATCAGAGGCTCCAAAATCGGTTATGTTCAATTGCTCTGCGAATTGCGTTGCCTTTGCTTTTATCAGCCAGCCACTACTGGGGATGTTCTTGTCCCTCGCTGTCCGAAACCACACCAACATCAACTGATTCAAGTTGGTAAATTTAGTTTTGACAAATCTAAATTTCACCACTGTGCTTTCTTCATGCTTGCTTTTCCATTTGTCCTTTGCCTTGTAAATGTCTCCAACCGTTGATTTGCCAACACCATATTTCTTGGCTACGTCAATTTTTTTCATTCCGCTATCTATATCGTCAATCAATTGGAGTTTTGTCGTTACATCAAGTTCAGTTCTTTTTCGTTCTGTCACCATAATGATGATGAAAATTAAAAATGGGGCACGATTTTTAAACTGTTGGATTTCTTTAGATTTTAGGATGGGACATTAAGATAATGAATGATGCAGTAAACAAAAGGCAATAAAACAAGTCACAAGTTTAAACAAAGCACTTTATTAAAACAAAAGCCAAGTCTGTTTGATTTTCCCATTATTTTAAACAATGAAAACCTGCCTAAACAGAATGACGGTTGAAACAATGAACATTCAAAGGCGCTATTGGCGTGTCACATGATCAATGCACTGTCGGCGTTTCACACGATCAACGCTAACGATGGTACACGTGGTGTTACTGATAGTTGTTATTTTGAGTGAGTCATTGTGTCTGGGATGATTTATTTAAAGTATTTCATTAATAAATCTTTGTTTTTAATTGGTCAGCCGGTTTTCAGAAATTGATTTTATTGTTCCAGACTTAGGAATTTGGCCGGAATTCTGAGATCCATTTTTCAGAATTAATTTTAATAAAGTAAGAATAGGGATTATTTTGGGACTTAAAAAAACGACCGGTTTTGCGTAAAAATATAGATAAATAATAATAAATATAATAATAATATAACTTTAAAAATGAAATGGTTAATTGATTGCATTAATTAATTGATTAATTGATTGCATTACCAACAAATTTGAAAATCTGTACATATCATTACATAACTCTCCTCATTTCTAGGATTTTGTACACCAGATTATGTAAAGTAATTTTATTAATATATTAACACCTGGATCAGGCTCTTTGTAGAAATGTCAGAGAATTGTGCATCAAGTTCTGCAATAATGTGGTCGATAAATGGGATTGCAGTATTTCTAAGATACTACTGTAATGGGCCATTGGATTCTGCAATGTTATGATGCGCCTGTTTCCTAGCTACCCTTGGTGCTGTTGGATCAGTGCCAACTGAAGCTGCCATATCAACAGCATGCTTGTTTTCTAAATTGTTTCCGATTTGTCTACTCTTCCTTTACATCTTCGATCATTGACACAGCACTCACAATATCACTCGCTGCTTTTTTAGAAGAAAAGTAATGCCATGTAACCGTGACAAGAATTTGTATCAAAAATGTCACAAATTGGAAATCACACAGGGAGTTGAAAAGAGATAATGCCTTAGCCTTGCTGTTCTTGTCCCAGTTACCATTCTGAGCTAAATCTACATCAAAACTTCAGACCATGAGCAATGATTTCAAAAACATCTCAAAATATAAGTATAAGCCTGGTAAAAGTGTTGGTATGGATTGTGTCGCTCTGCCCATCTAGTTTTGCACAGATCTGTTAAGGCCTTCCTCCTTGATGTTTCATGGGGATTGCAAGTCCGAATGATGTTTGTAAGAAGGGCCTCACATTTAGGACTGCTGTTGAAGAATAATGAAGCTTCCTTTAACTTGTCTAACATATTCCTTACTGTTGTTGCCTCAGTTCTAGGACGTTGTACACCAGAAGGCTCTGCTATGTCTTGACTATGTAAAGTAATTTTATTATTATTATATTAACACCTTGAAATGCCTTTGTAGAATATCAGATGGGCAATAATGTGGTTGATAAATGGGATTGCAGTATTTTAAAAATACTACTGTAATGGGCCATTGGATTCTGTAATGTCATGATGTGCCTGTTTCCTAGCTACCCTTGGTGTGGTGTGATCAGTGCCAACTGAAGCAGCCATATCAACAGCATGCTTGTTTTCTAAATTGTTTATAATTTCTCTACTCCTTCTTTACATCTTCGATCATTATGACACAGCACACACAATAACACTCGCTCAAGAAAAGAATTTGTATACAACCAAAAATGTCACAATAAATTAAATTAAATTAAGAGATGATGCCTCAGCCTTGCTGTTCATGTCCCAGTCACGCTCTTCACCTTTTCTAACAATAACAATTGCGCTAATAAAACTCGCAAACGAGAGGCAAAATATTCAACAGACAGCCATCGCGTAGATAATCGTTCTAGGAATTTCAGTTTTCTTATTCAATGCAGATTTAATTATGTGTAAACCATCAGTTCTCACTGCACTGTTGTCAAAAAAATGTTGCGTAATAATTGAAGAAAACATCTTCACAAATGAAACGGCATTGGCAGCTTGTGATGACGTTAGTTAATTGATGGCCACAACAACGAATGCTGATGGCAGATTTAGCATGCTCTTATAATTGCTGTTCTTATTGTTGTTTCCCTGTTAGTCTGTTCCTATTGGCTAAATTCTGCATTCTGAATCATTTACCAGTTGGTTCTGTTGCAGTCCCTTGAAGTACTTCTATAAAATGATGAAATATGTCGTATATTAATAATACTGCATCAAGAAATTTTGACCATCCCATTCCATATGCTGTCGTGAAGCCTCCCCTTATATTTTAATTAAATGCTTCTTATTTAATGACTTATTATTTACAATAAATTAACAATTTACTTACTCCTCATCTCCATGTTGCCCTGTCAAGCTGTTGGCAATTACAATCTGTATATCTTCATCAGTTGTGGTTTAATTGTTGTAGAATCTAGCAGCAAAACATCAGCAAATTTGGACCATTCCATCCCATATATTGTCCTGCAACTTCATCACTGGTTCTGTCACGTCTACTACCCTGCCAATCATAATCATTGCTACCTTGGTCGCTAGACTGGCTAAAATTGTGAATAAACAAGTCTTTCTGATCGCTGCTGTATCCATCAAAAGATCTAATTAGCTGTGTAGTTTTTAAACGCAGGGATTCTTCCGTTTTTTGAGATTTATAATTTTCAAACAGCATAATCGCGTTGAAAATCGTATCTAAAGTGGTAAATTTGCCACAATAAATGCCTGGGCTTCCTGACCCTGGTACATATATGCAACATTGACATACTATTCCAAGAAATAAATGTTTTGTTCTAGTTTAATTTCTAGACTAAATAATGTTCTTTATTCTTTCTACACATTACACAATTTAATAATCATCTGAAAATTAAAAATGTGATTCATCATACTGTAATATTATGTTGCTTTATTTCAAAGACTGATCCAAATTTACCAAAACTGGATTTTACAGATCCCACATACCACATTTAATCCTGTACCATATTTGAAATACTGTAGAGGTCCACTGTAGTATAATTTTTTTGGTAACATTACAGTATTTTCTATCTGAAATCGGTGTATGTCTAATGACATCATTAATGTAAGTAAAACTACCCTGTACATGGCTTTGAAGATTTCACATTTTGAAAAATGTTCTAGCTTTTGTTCAGGTCGCATTCAGGATCATCTTTGAATTAAAAATATCTTAATGTGTTGAAAGTGATGAATAATCTTCGATGGCTAGAATTTACCTTACTGAAAACCTACTCATACACTTCCTTAGTGTTTCTCAGACAAAGTAAACCATTTAATAAATTGTTACATTTAATTTAGTTACAAGTAAAGAATTAACCATGCTAGATTTTCCAACTCGTTCTTTAAAACCAGAAACAAAAAGTAATATCTTACTTCAAACATTTTATTATTTACATAGTTAATTAACTTTAAGCACTTTGAAGTTTTTTGACGCCAGAAATACAAGATTTTATTATTAAAGGTTTTTTGTCTACATTGTTACTTTTGTTAGCAATAAAGAAAACCTTACAATATTACAGTTCGAAGTATAGCGTTGACCAAGTAATGGATATAGAATTTTCCACATCTAGAGGTGGACCATGGTTTATGTAATCAATGAAAATTGTGGCATCGGGGAATGTTCTCTCTATAGCGTTTAATTCATTGAGATCTGGTACATCTGATATAGCACTTTTTACATCCAAAATTGTTGTACTATTTCTGTAAAAAAAACGGACAGTGCAATGCAGATTGAATTACGTGCAAACCAGCAGTTCGCACTATACTGTTGTCAAAAAAATCGTACAGTTGCGTAATAATTGAAGAAAACATCTTCACAAATGGAACGGCATTGGCAGCTTGTGATGACATTAGTTGTAATCGATGGCCACGTAATTGGTAAGTCTCACAACAGTTGTTAATGAACAGTCATGTTTGGCTAAAAACAGAAATTGCATTAAAAAGATAAGAATAAAGTTGCTGAATTGCATACATTTTATCCAAATACTGGTTATCGTGCACTTATTGTCGAATTCAATAAGGCTTACAAAGAATATTCAAATATGGTGAAAGCAAATGGAGTTTCTCGCGCCATCCCCATTAACATTTTTTTTTTATTTTAATTAAACATATTCACTTTGATCCCAGTTTCAGATGTTAGTTTCTTTAGACATATCCTTTGTTGTGGTACTATACCACATCAATCAATTGGTGTTTTCCTATTTTTTGGACTGTTATATTATATATATATACTAGTGTCTTTCAGCAGTTTATGTTCTTAGTAATGAATTCGGCGGCAAAGTTACTGGTGTGTTTGGGGTCGTTGTACTGCTGAAACCAGTCTGAATCTTGAAAGTGTCTGCGAATAAATGGCAAAAGTGTTCCCTGAAGTATCTCCGAAACATAAAAGTCGGCATGCATGTTTCCCCCAAAAATCAGATATTGTGTTGCAACTTTCTTCCCTTAACAGGAAGTTTAGCCCTCGGCTTCAATTTTGGTTCCTTTCTTTTTCTGTAAAAAAAAATATCCTTCCGTGTTGTTCACGATAAACTGACGTTTCGTCCATCTATGTAACGTTGTCAAATTGTTCATGGTCTTCTAATAGTTGATTACAGAATTCTAGTCGCTTCACCTTATTTACATCACGAATTAGTTGACAGTAATTTGGGCCGCTTTCCTTCCATTCTGGCTTTTTTCCTTGCTCTTCTGACTGATGACTGAGAAACACGTAAATCAAATGTCAAGGAAAATCGCACAATTCTGCTGTGCCGTTAGTTATCATCGCTCCTGTGAAAGGAACAGTTGGATACCTTTCTGATACATTTCTTAATGGTTGTCCATATTTAAGGTGGTTGCTGCAATCTCTTCTTTGAGCCGATACATTTAACTTGATAAGCTTTGTCCATTGCTTTATATCTTTTTTATTATATTAATGGAACTTTAGTTTAGAAACATGCTTTTTGACAATAAATCTGTTAAATACAGAAATTTTATTACTATTATTAATGTGGTGGAAGTTTGAAGTTAAACATTTTTTTTTTAAATATGAAGAATAATGGGAATTTAAAGTGATAATGTAGCCTATACTTTAATGTAGGACTAGCCTAGGGCTCTAGGCTATGACATACTATAAATGGGTGGGCATCGTATTTGCGTGGGTCTGAAATAGGGATGGATGCTAACTTTATCCGTCAATCACCACTTAAGTTAGCGCCTAAGTTCAAAATGATCTATAGCTGCCCCAGATACTAGACATCAATGATAAACAAAGAGATAGTCAATTGTATTTTCACTATATATTTTAATTTCAAACAATCGACATAACATCACACATGACAATGTATGTGCAAAGTGACACAATAATCTTTATTTTTGGGTTTTCAAAATTTGGTGAACACTTCAATCAATCAATCAATCAATCAAAATAACATTTATTTCTTTTTTTTATGTTACATTATTCATATCAAAATATTTAAGTATTTCAAATAATTAAGAAAATAAGGAGGGGCACGTCAAAAAAAGCAAAGCTTGTGCTAGGCAGCCCTTTATATAAATTTTGAAAATGGTTTCTTTCTTTATTTATCGTATTGTCCAAATGATGGGAAATTTTGTCAGTTTGGTCACCAATAATAGTATATGCCTAGGCCTGATTTATTATCCATAGAAATTTTGGAGAATTGTAATCCCGCGCTTCAGTTTAAATAATATATTATTTATACCATTATTTTCATTGTATCTGTACTGTACTGGACACACCACGTTTTGAAAAGTTACAAAAAGTGAGTTCCAACCAATTTTCCTGGCCGCCCTGGCCTGGTAACTAGGTCTCCTACCTAGGGCCTAGAAAGACTAGAATAGGTCTAGCCTAATCATAGAATTATA